>JAPMOR010050257.1:90855-179675 GCA_026543865.1 Argiope aurantia | reverse complement strand
ATTTACTTAAATTTATATTTTAGTTTACTTCATTTTAATTTACTTAATTTTAGTTTAGTAAATTTTAATTTTAAAATTAAAATTAGTTTAATTATAAAAACATTTAAGATTTTCTTTCTTTTTCATAAAAATGTATAAAATATTTTGAGAATTATTAATACTTAATAAATTGTATTCAAGATATTTGGAAAAAAAGGATACAGAAACTCTAATTTAATTTTTTTTAATTCCTGCTAATCAAACGGAAACAGAACATATTTATCTCTCTCTCTCACACACACACACCTTTCATCATATTTTCCTCTTATTTCATAGAGTTTGAGCTACAAAGTTCAAAATAGGTGGAAAAGAATGCGAATTACATAAGCATTCCCATTAAGTGCTTCAAATGTATGTTAAATCAGAAAATTGAAATTACTAATCGAAATCAAGAATTAAAAATCACTTTTTAGAAAGAAAAAAAACTTCTGAGTAATCGTAACGATCGAAAAACTTTGAACTCGGAAATATTTTAACCCTTTATTTATTAAGATCTTTAAAATCTGTTAAATTCTGCGCACACTTTTTTAAATGTTACATTTAGATGCAAGAAAACATTCTATTGCACAGTTTCCATTATGTCATCACCGAGGTTATTAATTGTATTTGAAATGTCTCAAAATTTTGAAGTTCTAGCAAAGTTTATGGGAAACACTATCTTTGTAATAATAATATTATCTTATTTTTAATATTTAAAATTTTCATAGTAATTTAAAGGATAAAAAAATTAAAAAATAATGTTATCAAATAATTTTGTTTATAATTTAAAAATATAAAACAAAGAAAAAATAGGTAACAATTATAATTAAAATGCAAATAAAATAAGTAACTTATATATGGGAACATATAGACGACTATCAATATTTTTAGGCATCCAACTTGATTTTACAACATCTTAGATACTTGTATACAGCAAACGTCTAAAAAGAAATAATCATTTGTTTTCATCCAACAATTGAAGAACATTTAAAATAACACAGTATCATGCGAAAACTGAGAGGACTTATAAGTACCATTAATAAATAAAAAAACAATTTCTTAAAATAAGATTTTTATAAACATTAAATTTTTAAATAAATGATGACTTGACAGTAATTGCAGCACTTGCATTTTAATAACCATCTTAAATACCCACATAAACTATAATTTTTCTGTTTTAAGTTTTAGTTTTCTTGAGCTTTATAGAACATATGTCAAAGTATAATTCTCTTTATTGTGTATACACTGCGATTTTTAAAACACTTTATTACAAAAGAAATAGAAATTTATATAACTACTTAATTTATATAATAATTTATATAATAGTCCATCTTAATTTCTCATTATTTCTTAAAAAATGTTTCCAAAAAGATACTTGCATTTAAATAATCCTTCACAACATTACCATTAGTTATCTTAATAACTAAAGTAACTAAACTAATTATATTTAAAATATTCAAAATGTTAAAAGCATGATTATAGCATTGGAAATTGAATTTTTTTAGTGTTAAATATTCATAGAATATAAAAATTTTCAAAATGTCAAAAAATTTCAACAATTAATTTCTTTGTATTTTTTTTATTAAATTTAATATTATGTTTCCCAATTATTGTAATGTCTCATTGCATTTCAATATTTGTCAAATCTCAAACATTTTTGTGATACCAATTTTAACTTTCTAAAATATTTAAAATCAATATTCCCTAGATTGCTCATTTCAGAAAAGGCATATTAACCACTCACTTGGAGCAATTCTGTAAATTTTATATTGATTTCCGATATTTATTCATGTTTTCATTGATTGTTTCTTTTAAATTTATTTACAATCGTTTGGCTAAAAGAAAATTCAACATCATGGAATATCATATATATATATTTTTTGAGATTATTGTTGTTAATTATATCTTTAATGAATTCAAAAGAAAGTGTAATCTTTTCTCGTCTAATCTTTGCTTTCAATACCAAAAAAAAATTACATTTGTAGTGAAATATGTATCGGTAATTTTATAAGAAAGATACAATTTTTATTCTTCGCAAACTGAATGAAATTTTTAAAAAATCATTCCATGGCAAGTAAACAAAATCAAATTTACTTTTGAACTCAATGTTTCTGAAATCGCAAATTTTCTAATTTGCATTTCTTTTTTACTAAAAGATTTCTGTATTTAACACTTGAATAATAATTTTAGAAATAATTTTTATAAGCTGGCTTGCTATCTATATGACGTAATATTATGTGGCGAGAAGAAGCTAAAACTCATGCAAAGCACTTTATAGAACAAATATCATTGGGCTTAAATTTAAAAGATAACTACATTTTCAGTAATAGATAATTACTAAAAAAATGAATTTCCCATCATTTTTGTTAAATTTTCTATTAAAAATTAATAAAAATGTCTACATTTTTTCCTACATATTTTCGAAGCATACTTTCGTGTAAAAAGCATTTTTGATGCACTTTAAGATGTAAAAAAAAGTTTTTATTTTGTAGCAATTTTTTCTGTAAAAACAAAATTTTGTACAAAACGCATTTTTATGTATATTTTTAACAATACTTTTCTTTCTTTAATAATTGAATTTATATACAAGCGCGTTGCAATTATATTAAATATATATTTATATCATTATCATTGCCATTGCTAAAAGCAAATTTTCAAAAAGGATAGATATAGACCAATCAACTCTAAACTATTATGACGCTACAATGTTTCAGACCAGTGAGATTTTTTTTATTAGATTATAATAATAAAGTAATAAATATTCTTCTCAAAAATAAACCATTGTATTCTTTTCAGTTTTTTTTTTTTTTTTTTGATTTTTTTTCTTTAAGAAAAATATTTCACACCCACATAAAACTTTTTTATATTGCAATCGAGTCACGAAAGTCTTTTCGATCCGATAACTCAAAATACTCATGAAACAGAAACAAATACTCTTTAATATGTGACGGTTCTACCGATTTCGTGACTCGTGACAAAGCACCTGAAAACCTCTTTAAGGCATTTAATAGGATAGATTTTGTTGTAATAATAAAATAATAAATGTACCAGGGAATATGGGAATTGAAAAAACATTGCTATTTCAAGTGTGTGCCTATTGTTGCCAAAATCTTTAGCTACCCATTAATTTAATTCTTTTATGAATAATCCGGGTTTATTTTATAGTAAACAATCATGAACGCACTATAAGTATTAAACGTGGCAGGAATTTTTAAATAAAAAAAATATCATAAATAAATCTGCCATGAATTATGTATATTATATAACATAGCATTAAATTAAAAATTCCTGTATTTTCTCCTAAAAAAGCATTTTATTAGAATATGCTGCTGAAACTAATTTTGGGAAAATATATAATTCAATGTCAAGTCTCTTATTAATATCTAAGTGATTGTTATGAATTTTAATGTATTTTTTAGTATATATTGAGATGTTTATGCGTGATAAAGGAATAGAAAAATTTTATAAGTTATTTCCGTCGTAATTTTATAAAATTTATTTCTAATAACTTCAACCGAGAAATTCTTCTATATAAATATATATATTTCGTGTATCTCGGAAAGACTCTAACGGTTTGGATAAAATTTTATACTTATATAGGGATTTTCTTTTTATGTTTATATATGTAGATGTCTTTCCTGAAAAAAACATGATTTTAGACAAACAAAAAAATATAACTAACTATTAGAATAAGTATATTTAACTTTCGCTTCCAAACGTAGACAGTGCAATATAGTAATTAGAGCAACATGAATGGCACATGTGTTGTAGGTATTCGATTCGAGTCGCACTTTTAACTTCGTTTCTTTTATGTATTTATATTTAATAGTTTTGCTTTTTAAGCTTATATAAATCGGTAAATTTCCTGCAAAAATGCTATTTTACACAAAAACCTTAACTTATAACTATTAGAGCCTTTTAATATCTGTTCTCATGCTGTCAATGTCATATAGGGACATCTGGGACCCGATTTCTTCATGGTAAAACTGAGTGCAAGTTGAAAAATATAAGTAATGATAAATAAACTGCAAAATGAATACTGTAATATAGCAGATTGTTTCAAATAATATGTTAAACTAAGTGCATTCGGGATTTATTTTATTTAAATGACCAATTCATATGTAGGTAAGATTGAAAAATATTCATAAAAAAAATTGCCGAGCAAAACTTGGTCTTCCAGATATTGTATATAAGACGCTAGCGTAAGTAGCACACAAATTGAATTTATTACTTATTGTAATAAATGATAACTGTCAAATATAAACAAACTATAGTACGAACGTTAGGCACTTCATTTAAGACTTTTATAGCTACACAAAATTCCATTCTGTGCTTAACTAATTCATGGAATTACAAAATATCATAAGCATTTCTCATAAGATCCTGGCCATCGAAACCTCCATTCAGTCAAAGCAATGTAAACAAAATCAAGATTCTGGCGCCAAACAAAAATTTTTTATCCTAGCACCAAATTAGGCTAAACAGCAACCAAAAGATAATGGCTATGACATACATCGTTAACAGCAACCAAATCCATTATTTCATAAAAGATATTTTATTATGTAACTAGAAATCCCATGACATAACTGATAAATCATGATCAGTTAATTCATGAAATGACTAAGAATTCTATGAAATAACTGAACTATATACTTTAACTATAAAATATACATTATTTCAGTTTGCCCAAGCAGTGATTTATTTTAGATTAATTCCATTTATATGTTTAAATTTTATTAAATAACATGGTTAGATTTTAACAAATGTTTTTCGAATTGATAATTTAATAACCAGAAAGTAAATAATCTGGGCAAACAATCTGGTCTCCAAAGGCGGCTAGTTTATTGTATTGCTCATACCTTCAATGAAATACTTGTATATTCCAGATCTCTTTAACTTTGCAGATTTGAATTTAGCCAATTCAACTGAGAAAACCCGGTTCGTAATTTTCAGTCTAAAGCTAACTATGAACTGCAAGACTTTTCTGATTGTGAAAAATTATAAGTAGTTTGCTGTTGAAATATTTTCATTTCTTTAATTTATATCTAAATTATTAGTAATTAGACGTTTGTCCTTTTGCAATATGTTACGAAGAGTCAACATGCACTATATTGAATATATTTAAAATTTAGCAGAAATAGTTAACTCCAAAATGCCTATTTTTATTAGCTATTTTTTTCCAAAAATTCCAGTAAAAAATAAACCGATAATTTATAAATGGTTACAAGTAACCGTATCTGAGGTGTCAGTCGTCATACACGGGGCTATATCTCCTAAGAAATTTCAAAGAGCCCTAATAAATTAGATTTATAAAGTTCTTTAAATATATAATTTCAATACAATATATTAATTACAGATATTGAAAACGCAGTTTTATTCTGAAATATTAATAAATTCAAAGTGTTTTAGGAATGCATTGAGATATATTTAACTGTCCATGGTCATATTTCATGTTGATTTTTCCCATAGAATTTGTGTTGACATTTTTAAACCATCGGTATGTTTTTGAAAGAATCTAGTTAAAGATAGCTTAGATTCATCTTTAAAAAAAATGTTGCATATTTTTGATAAGCTAAATCTGTCAAATATCTTTCGTGGACATTTCAGAAGAAATAAATAAATTAAAGAATTCTTAGTTTGTTTTCATGCATGACAGAATTTTCAATTCAAATTACATTAATAAGGAACACATTTTGGCATCACAATGGAAAAAGCAAAAAGATGTGGTATAAATAAGCTTTCATTTTATCTTCTTATTAATATAAGCTGATTTAAAATTCCACGTAAGTGAAAATTAAGCATCATATTCCTTTTTTTCTTCCACCGCGTAAATCTCCTCTATCTTATATTTTATTATCAGTTTTTCACTGATCTTGTTCGATTTAAGGTATTAAAAATAAACAAATTTTTAAAAATAATTCGAAGGCTTTATTCGTGCTTCTCGAAAAATCTGAAAATATTCTTCTAATTAGCAAAAAGAATTAACAGTTTTCTAAATACGAAAAAAAAATTGTCTTCACAATTTAAATGCAGCAATTATTCCTTTCTTTACTAGAACTTTAATTAGAACTTTTAAGAAAAATGATGTATTTAAGCTTATTTGTGCTATGTTTTGTTTTCTGTATGTAACTATAATAATGCGAAAAATAATTATAAATAAAATTCCACTCCAATTCGTGTCTGATCGACAAACGTTTTGATAAGGTTAATTCCTTTAATTAAATAAGATGCAAATTGCTGTATTCGATTAGAATAGTTTTATTTTAAGAGGATTAAGAATCAGGCATATATATTTTTTCATAGAATTAAATAAAAACACTTCTAACTTTAAATTGGTAGGTACTTTTGCAACTAATTTAGTTTAATTAATGCTCATATTTGAAGCTGCATTAGGCCTATTTTAGGACAGTATTGCGATATCTAAAGTCGGTGTTACAAGATACTCTGAACACCTTGTATAGCTAGACGTTAGAAATTACACCATCCCTTGGTGTACCTACGAATTAATTAGACATAAGATCTTCCAATGACAGATATTGACGTGGTGTCTATCTTTTAACATGTTCACCTTTGACCTAATATTCGAATAATCTACCTAATTAAATTAACCCTTCTTTACCATTTCTTAACTTGAAAAGGAATAATTTAATTAGATATTTGATTTGATCGATGGGAATTGCAGCAGAGTCACGCACCAGTCAATGTTTTAAATCAGAGTTAAAAGAGTTCTCTAACATTCGTAGAACACATCATGAATCATTTTAATGCCATTAATCAGGTAGACAATACATTTTTAATTAACAAATTAAAACAATCACTTCGGCAATAACAAGTACAACTTCATTTTCGACGTCAACTAACCGCTTAAATTGGTCGAAAATTGAATGAAATTTCAATTGATCAAATATTTACCACACTCTATAGCAGATGCACTTATTTCCAAAACTAACGAATCATTTGACTCAACGTTGGATGACTCATCACGTAGTACTAGCCAAGCTGGGATTGCTTTGTTACCTATGGGAGGATATTTGACTTCTGATCGATTTAAGAAGTACTAAATAGTATAAATATGGGATAGGATTTAAGTTCCACACGAAGGCAGCACGCAAAGTGATTTCATATTGCTTATATCTACTCGCCCGATAGGCAATCAGAAAAGAGTAGAATTGGAAGACATTGACACAATTTGATGGTGACAATGTGATACTTCTTTGTTTGTTTTTTCCATGAATATAAAGGGCAGTCCGCCTTCTTTATTCTTTTCCCATTTATTCAAATTTTTTTCTTGTCCTTTGGCATCGGATTTCGATCCTCTGATTCCAAAGCCAAGTCTTTGCAACGAGATCACCACAGCCCCTATTATTGCAGAAATTTGATTTGTTCGAAATTATCTACATTAAGGAAAGGTTCGAAATGATCTACATTTATGAAGTGTTCGAAATTACCTACATTTCTGAAGCTATTTTATTTCTGAATTTTTAAATCTTTTTTAGAAAATTATGAATGGACCTTATGTTCCTTCAAAAAAATTCAAATATTCTTTGCTTCCTCACAATTAATTGCTTTATTTGAACGATTTCAAAGTACTAATAAAATAAACGCAAGCTGTTTATTGTTACAAATCTGTAATGTTGCTTCCGAGCACGGTTAGTTCAATCACTGGAAAGACCGTTTTACAATAAGCTCTGATGGATGCTTGCTCGGGTGCCGAGTCGGTAATCCCAGAACTTGGCGACCATTTGACAACTTGACATCGAATTTGGCGACTTTGGCAATAAAATAGATAATACTGGAATTTTTCAGAATTTTGTGATAGAGCCAATCGGAACTGAGATATGCCTTATTGTTCCAGAACCTCCTCTGCCCGCCTTCGAGAACTATAAAAGTCCAGCAAACTTAAGCAGAAGACAGCCGTAATCGTGGAAAGAGACAACAGTGAATAGTTGGATCAGTCCAGCGAAAAGCAAGCGTTGTTTGGAATTCAAGCGAATGCTGAATTGAGCTGTGTGTCGAGTCCTGGTGTTTATTGCAGAAGCAGCATCGACTCGTGTGAGGAGTAGCCAGTCGCGTAATAGTGAGTCGGCAATTGGATACAGCTAAAGTGAGGATACAGTGGAGAATTCCAAGCGTTTGGAGAGACCTTGGAGAGTAGCTACGAAGATTTCCTCCTCCTTCTGAATTCTGCCTGGCCGCTTTGAGTGCTGTGGTTTTTATTACTACCAATTACTATTTATGAGCTACTGCTTGTTGTCGTGTACTGCTGTGTGTTGTCTGCGTATTCTTGTTTTCTTGTTTAATAAAAGTCGTCGTCTTTTGTTACTGAGGGCTATTGACTATTTCTTCATGGATCAACTAATGTAAGAACCCCGAATTCATAACAATATACATGAAATAATATGATCATCAGTAAATGAAAATGATTTTGAACAAATTGTCAACTAACTAGCCGCAAGCCAATACTTCAAATATGTTAATAAATGATTCAAGACAATGAAATTATATAAAAGATTCAATCTACATACATAAAGATGAATGTTTAATCGACACACCGTTGAAATAAGAACTTCAAATAGTGTTAAATTTTATTCCAAATTTAGTTTCCGATTTGCACATCTTTATTAAACCTTTTTAAAAAATTAAAAATTTCTCAACTAAAATTTGTAAATCATAGTTTGTTTCAATTTTTTTATTCAAATTTTGCAGCAGAAATGAAACACGAATTATAATAGTAGCAAAAAAATTATTATAGTACAAAGAAATTAACAATTTGCTATTAAAAAATGTTTAATTTTATATTTTATCTATACTGATAATAAAACTGAATGTGTGTGGTGTGTGTGTTACCAAAGACTATATGTTCTAGAGCTACCAAACATGGTCCATATATACTTTGGAGGATGAAAATAAGAAGAGATTTTTATGAAATTTTAATTAGAATTTTAATTTATTAAAAATTAATAGAAACTTTTGCGTATTTCTGGGATAACTTTCGAAAATATTACAGCTCAAAATTGATTATTACATCATCTTAAAGTTCAAAAAGTAATCTTTTCAATGATACCAATGTTTTAACAGATAAATTAAATTTCTTTTTTTAACTTTTCAAAGTATATATAATAAAATCTAATATATCTAATAAAAAACTAAATGAAATAATTGTATTTTATGTAGTTTAAATCAGTAAACGTTCTGATGAATTGTGAATTTTAAATTTTTATGCAGATCCTCGATTTTTAGAGATATATTTAATAAAATATTATAGAGACATTCATGTTTTAAATAAAATAATGTCCACTCTTTTTTAATTAAAATTGATTGAGTTATCAAAATTTGAATGCCTTTACTCTATAAAAACGCACGATTTTAGTCCACTCCATCGATCGCCTTAAGGAAAATACGGCAATCAGCGCTTGGAGTTTAACGTGACTAATCGTCTAAAATCTTTAAATTGTTTATTGTCCTTTACAATTAAGCTTTATAATTCGGTCAACCTTGATCGCAGAAATTATTTCTTATTATTATTTAAAATTATTTCTTCTGTGGCAACAATGCGCCGGGTACCAGCTAGATTAAAAATAAAAGTAAATGCAAATGTTCGTTATCATTTTATAAAATGTTTCAGTTTATATTGACTTGAAAAAATGTTTTGCTAAGCAGAACTTATCAAATGAAATGAAAATAACTTTATTCATTGAGTTAAAAGTGAAAAGTTTTAAAAATTCTATAGCATCAAATCCCGATAACTGATTTAATTTCACTTATAGTTCCTCACGATTCTGAAGACAAAACTTATAATTTTAATTTTTTTTTCTTCTAATCTTTAGAATCACAGATAAGTTTGCATAGACAAAAATATTTACAAAATAAAACATAAAAAAAGGAAGTTAAAGTAAAAATTAGTCATCTTCGACTACTAGGTGATCGCTTCCAAATTTATAATATTAATTTAGTTTTATGAACCAATTTTGATAGACATATTATCTCAAAGGAAAATATTATTTTAAATCATTCTTGTACAATGTAGAGTAGCAATTTATTGATAGTGTTGTGAATGCCTATTGTAAAGCCATGATAGCCTGATTAGTAGGGTGTTGGATTCTCTTCCCTTTTGTAATGAGTTCCAACTCTGCCGACCGAAGATTCTCCGTGTATAAAGTGGCTAGTGCACGCATAAATCTGGCGTGGTCACAAAGTTATTGGTTCAGAGTTGATCGTTCTGTGATTCAGGTTTAATTTACGATTTGTGGATGAACGAAATGAAATGTATGAATTTAATCTGCCCTGTAAAAAAGAGTTGTGGCACTGAGTAGCTAAGTCGTACTCTTGGCCTTAGATGGCGCAATTGAAAAAACAATAGAAGCTAAATCTCGAATTAAAATCGCTGACTTTGTCAGAGGACTTGTCTATGACAAGTGCCATAAGAAACAACAACAATATGCTTATCATATATCAATATGAATTTGTAGACTACAGGTTCCGTCGAAGCTGTGTGTAACTGGCGCGCTGTCCATCATTAGAGTATTGAAACGCATGATGCTTCTAAAAACTATTCTCCCCTTTTCCTTCAGAGATCTCGCTCACTCGCCTCGGTGACGCTTGTAGTCAAAATCAATTGTTTAATTTCTTAAGTTCAAAAATAAATAAAATTATTTTTCTAACATGTCGCAATAACTGGAGTCAACCGCAACTGCACGCAATCCTAATTACGATAATAGCAAAACTTACAAAATGGTGTAATAAACTGCTGTATGAAATTAGAGAAACAGATACAATTATTGAGTTTGCGGGTTCTTTCTATTTATAATAACGCAATGGTGCCGCTGATTACAAATTAATCGATTAAATCATTGTTCAATACTAAAAGTATGAAAATATAATAACACTTTCTTAATAGAAATTTTACATCTCTGCAAAATTTTAGAATTATTAGTACATCAGGAAATAAGTTTAAAATGCAATACAAAAATGAAATTTACAAATATGTAAGATGTTATATAAAAACGAGTAACAACCGAAAAAATTTAATTCTTTTTTTAAGAAGAAACATTCAGAATTACATTCAGGATTCTTGCTTATATGTGGTTAGATTCTGAAACCTTCAGTTTTAAAATTGTATCCATTATTTACCCGTAAAAAAGAAATTATTACATTAAAAAAATTTATATCTATCAAAATCATGCAATTTTATATTCAACATTCATCAAATATAAACATAAATCAATAGAACTGGTCTTCTCAAAACTTCCTCGCATACTCTCCAATAAACTTACGCCAAAGAATGACTTGCATGGCGTTGGCGTACAATAGTCACGAAATATTAACTTTTGGTGTTAATTTAGTATTTTTACCAAATCTATCGCGCCATTTTTGGCTAGCTTTTTCACGATGAATCCCTAGCATGCGGTTATTATTATCCAAAAATCGAATTTGTGCTTTAAAAACGTTTTTCCCAACAGATTGGAACAAAGATTTGGCACAAAACTGCACTTGTGATCCCAAAATCCCATACCAAATGCGATATATTTAAGTCACTGCGTTTTTGAATTATCGCTTTTAAATATTTCTGAAAATACAAATCGACAGACTCTCAACCCCCCCTTTGTCCGATTTGGCTCAAACTTTGACAGATGTCTACACTATAGATATTAAATCTGTGAACCGATTTTTATATATCTAGCTCCCATCATTTTGTAGTTAGCTTGTTAAATTATATTCGAACGACTGGACAGACGAACTTTCTTTGAACAGATTTTACTTAAAATTTGATATAAATCTTCAAATTTGGCTATAAGAACGTATACCAAATTTCAACCATCTAGCTCAAATCGTTTGTGAGTTATCTTTGTCACAGACAGACAAACAGACGGACATTTCCCAAAATATTTTATTCGAACTCAATGAGATCTAAAACGTGGAGATTCGTCAAATTTCGTATCTAATAATATAAATGTTATTAGATACAGACTGAAATTATTATAACATTATATTATATTAAATATCTAATCAAGAGTTGCAAAACGCAGTTTATATAATATGCTTATGGGAAAAAAATATAAGTATATTTCCATTTACAAAATGGACTGCAAATGCAAATATGTGATAAATTTTAATACATGTCTCAAACTCATAAAGACTGTTTAAAGTGTATGCAGTTTCCGCAATCCTTAAAGTATCCATTTTCAAATATTTCTGGCTGTCAGATCAAAATAAAAAAAAAATTCAAATCATTTTTATTCAATAAAAATGAAATTTTATTCAAGTACTTTTTTCCAAGTAGTTTTCTAACGAAATAAAATAAATTTGATGCCTTCTTGGTATCTAGAACTTCAATTTGTTTGTAAGCAAATCTGTCTGGACACAAATATTTGCTGAATATCAGGAATGTTATATAAAAAAGAAAGCATAGCCCAACGTGGTGATATTTTCCTTACAGCAAAGTAAATAAAACGAAATCTCATGATTTATTCAACAAATATGAGATGTAAGAGGTTTTGGGCCAGATTCACCACCGCCAAATCAAAGCTGTCATTGAATCTTTTTTTCCGCTTATTTTCGATATCTGAGTTCCTGTTGTTATTTATTTTATTGACGGTTAATGCAGTAGAAATTGAAGTGAAAACACTTAAAATATGAATAAATTTTATAGAATTTTATAAAAGAATAAGAAGCAACAGATGCAAAAGTTTAAATGAAACTTTTGAGTTTAATTTTTATCGTTAGCTATCATCGTAGTACATCTTAAAAGCAACATCGTATAAACAATTAAACATGAAAATGAAAAATGGAAAATGGTGCTTTATTTCACAAATATTATAGTGAAGATGTAAAAAACTGCGCCATTAGTTTAAACAAACAATTAGATTTATTAGAACGAAACAACTCACAACAGCACGAGAAGACTGAGAACTTATTCATAACTAATGGGACTGAGCTTTTATACACATATAGAAGGTTCGAGAACAATCCAATTTGAATAATTAAGAAAGATCTAGAATCTTATAGAACTTAGATAAACAACAGAAAACATTTTAAATAAAAGAATTCCAATCTTTGACTAAAACACCGTGACTGGGATTCGAATATTGACCAACCAATCATAAATGAGATGCTTTGCCGACTGAACCACAGACCAACCATTCAAAATTGAGATGTTTTGCCGACTGAACCACGGCGATTGCTAATTATTGTTTGCCAATGGATTCTAAAACCCTTCGCTCTTGTGCGCATGCTTTAGGATGGGTTTAATTCGTCAAAACAGAGATGAGAGGAAAGATGAAAGGAGGAGATGATTACATTTAATAATAAAATAAACTTGGATTACTCGCAGCTGGATTTAAAATAATATGGTCAGAAATGACCCGATATTTACATACACGAGAAAAAAAAATGGACAAAACAATATCTAATAGGGCGGAAATCAAGGTCAAAGAATGACGAAGTATTCCGGAAATACGCTCATTCTTTCGCATCTTTACTCTTAGTGAGATGGAATAGTCTGAACTGGTGGTCTCATGATATTGAAATCTGATTTATGCGACAATATTCTAGATAGCTCAATGCATAATTAACAAACACAGAGTTAAAATGTATACATACAGCAGCACATGTAGATACTGTTAACGTGCAAGTTTATTCAGTCTAAAAAAGTTTTTTAAAAAAAAATTAGCGTCTGCTATCTCTAAGGAGAGAAGTGGCTGCTCGCATAAACTCCTCATCCAATATAGTCTCCAAATAAGATATAATGTCAAATGATTTCCCAGAAATAATCTCTTGATTTTAGTTCTAATAAATATTGAGTCATAAATATTGCATTTTCTAGAACAACCATTTCCATCGCCAAATCGTCGCCAAGATTTGGAGGTCGTCGAGTCACGATTCAACGACCATTAAGAAAATCTGTAAATCTCTCTTTCCAGTAATGAGATCATCATTTCAGGAAAGCAATATTGCAGGCCCATAATAGTATCATCCATAAAAATTATTTCGCCTAATTTGCAAAATGTGTAATAAAAATTATAAAATAAAACATTTAAACAGGCTAAAGCAAATATTATGCCAATATAATGCTAACAATGTTAATATAAAGATTGATTGTATATATTTTTATTAATGTAATAAAAAGGTCAAAATAATTTTATCGAAATTTTTTTTCTTCTTTCATTTGTCATTCATTGTTATAAATATTATGAAAACTTCAAATCAAGCATTCTTGAATCGTCTGCAAAAGGATTTCACTTATACGGAATTAAGATTCAATTAATCTCAGTAAAAAGATTTCATTTAATTGTTCACTGTTTTGTCTTAATTCAGAATATAACATTTCACTAAAATCCAAAGAAATATATTTGCATAATCTTTAAAATCAAAATTTTGATAGTTAAATTAATACTAAGCATATATAAGCTTTCACCTAATTTTTCAGACATTTGTTTTATTGAATAAAAATTTGCATAACCAAAAATGTGATTTTTATTCTTTTACTGAGAATAATTGTAAATTTATTAACTGATTAAATTTGAATAAAAGTGCTGACAAAATAAATGATATCTTTATAAACTTTATTTGATTTAGAAATGTATATAAATGCTTTCTGTAAAAATTGATTTAATTTTATTTACTACTTGCCGCCTTTGGCGACCAGCTGGGTCACCAATCTTAATGCTCGTTAAAATTTTAATAATTAAATATTTTATAGAACTCCCATTTTAATTGCTTCTTTATTAAAATATTTGAAAACTTCAAATTTTAATAGTCATATAATTCACTCATAATATTATAAAGGCCTTCAACCATAACGTAATATGTATCTCTCTAATTTTCTTTTAGTTCCCGTAGAATTTATGCTTTAAATTAAAGTTGAAATGGTTAAATTGCAATTAATATAAGGAAATTTTTTACTGAAACAAAGCATTTTTTTTAAATATGATTACTGAAAAAAGAGTTGCTGAGTATTTAAACTAAACCTTATGGGCACTAAAGAATATCTTTCTTAATTTATGTAATATCTCAAGAAGTTTTCTACAAAGTTTTCTCAGATTCATCATGAACAGATCAATTAATTAACAATGTTTAGTTATAAATGCATGAAATTCTAAGAAAATAAACAGAATCGTTTAAAATAATTGGTCGAAAACAGGTTAAGCCTTCAAAATGTCCGTATCCGTTGTCAACAATCGGAACACAATGCGCATACGTGAATTTTCAACGCCAGTTACGGTAACGCAAATCGTGAATTTTTCTATGCCAGTTGGGGTAACGGTTTGCAGATTAGAATTTTTTTATTTCCTTTATTCTGTTTTATTTTAATTCACAAGTACTTCAGAATGAATTGAAAGATCGATTAATTAACAATTTTTAATTTTAAATGCATCAAATATTAAGAAAATAAACAGAATCGTTTGAAATAATCGGCTGAAAAATCTTAAGCCTAGCCTCATTACTGTTGGGGAAAAAAATGAAGCCTTACTTATTTGGCGGTAAGGAAAATAAAAAGATTTTTGGCGGGAAAGTTAGTTTTTAATTAATAGTTAAAATTCTAATTAAAAATTTAAAAAAAGGAACACCAGGTGCACATTCCCGACCTCCAAGGTATACATGTAAAAAATTTGGTAGCTGTAGGTCAAACGGTCTGGCCTGTAGAACCCCAACACACACACATACACACACATTGAGCTTTATATAAGTATAGATTTTAAAATTCAACGAACCTTTGAAAAAGAACCTTTGAAAGAAATAATATTAATTCTTATCCGGAGGGGAAAAGTGAAAATCTTTTTGAAATGATTATTACAGCTCTTAGAACAGATTTATTAAAAATTATTACAAATATTAAAGAGTTGATTTCAGCGAAAGGTTCAATAACTAAAATAGCAAATATTACTAATCAAATTAAAATTAAAATCATTAAAATTTTGAGGTAGCGCAACGTTTCTGATATTTTTAATATAAAATTTATGTATTCAAAAAAATATTTTCACAAAAAAAATACCAGAGAAATTGAAATAAAGGAATTCATAAAAAATAAAATATATTTTCCTATATAATACAGTTTTAAAAAATACTATCGGCAAGCCAGAATGACAGGTTTTTTTTTTTACACTAATTTTTCATTTTTTAAAAATATTGTCAACAAGCCAAAAGGACATTTTTTTTTAGTTTTTTTTATAATAACGTTCCGTTTTTAAAGTAACACTAGGGTTATTTTGGGACGATCCTAGTAATTCTAAAATGCGATCAGATGATGGGGATGACACCTGATCTGGCAGGTCTCTCTCCAAACTTCCACACCACACCAGCGAGGGGGGGGCAGATTTTGGTCTCGACGAATTTAACGTGCACCAGACCCGCTTATACGAAGGTTCTTCTGGTTCAAGAAATCGGGTCTTGAACCAGAAACCTTACCACTAGATCACAGCGGATACAACTTAAATGTGATTAAAAACCAATGGGTTTCAAAATCGTAAATAGGTTTCGATGGAGATATTCTTCCACTAATATTTTGGAGATGTTTTGTTGATGTATTTTGGAGAATCGCGGGATTAATGGCGATGGAAGAAAAATTATTCAGCTATATTATGAGAACCTCAGGATCGAAGTCCATGCAAGACAAAATTCGTCAAACTAAAGGTGGCCAGGATTAGAATTACCAAATTTGGCACAAATTTACGTTGTAGGATGGAAATGTGAATCTATGAGCAATTTTTTTAGAAATTTTAATTAAATAAATATTAATCGAGATTTTGGCGCTTTTCTCCTCCTAAAAACATTTTTTTTTCTTTTCATTTTTAAATAGACTTTTTGATGCAATGAAATTTAAGAAAAACAAATTTCATCATTTTATCAAATATTTAATCACTGATTTCTTCAATCGCTGAAAAATATGTAAGAGACAATTTGCTAATCATATACGCGGCTTGCATGATGAAATCTCAAGATGAAATTACACTGTCACATTGTCAGTTTGTATTAGATTATCAAAACACTTTAGTTAACAATAGCATTAAGATGTCACGTGACTCGACTAAATCAGGAAGGTTCAAGTACACAATAAACAGATCAAGAGTAAGACTATTAAACTTACACAGCTTTATTGTTAATCACAATTTGTTTTTAAAACATTCTTTATTTAGAAAATCAGGAACATCAAATTATATAATATAATTTATCGAAATTAACCAATCAATATTAACTAGTATCTAAAGGCGACTATTATATAACTTAAATTATTGATCATTTTGGGTTGCATGGACCTTCATAGGAGTATTTGTACGGAATTTTTCCGAAGTTTCAACATGAGAAATATTGCAATATGTAGTTTTCCAATAAAGAATGCGCCTAAAAAATCTGATAATATTATTCAGTTTATTTGATTTGATTTCAGTAGTGAAAGTTGGTTTACTCATACATTCATACACCAAAGATCAATTCTTAGCAAGACTGAATTCAGTTATCCTCTAAAAATAAAAGTATTGAAAATTTTACCAATACAAGAATTCAAATATCGGCGAACATTCGATCGATTAGATTAAGTATGAAAATATCTTTTCATTAATATTCAAAGAATTGGATCAAAATTTCTCTATATTATTACTATGGATAGAAATGTTTGTCAGAATAGTAAATATTCATATAAATCTAACCAGAAATCTTTCAAACTCCGAATGGAAAAAAGACATTTAAAATATTCTATTTAAAAATATTTTTTTTATTAGTGAAATAAAAGGATAATTCAGAAAAATAATTTTCTGTTATCTCCGAATTTATTTTTCTTATAATTTCTAAATTTACATTTTTATTTTTTACATCATAACATTTTAAACAACAGTGCATTTAGGCTTAGATATTTTACACCTAAGTAATAACGAGTAAAAAATTTAAGACAATTTACTGAATTAAAAAAAATTAAGTTTGACGATATTATAAAATCACATAAATAACCTACGTTCTTGTGAATTAAAAGGTTTGATATTATATATATATTATTCATACTCTAAATTGAATTTGAAATTTTAGGTTAATATTTTTCCATTACTATAAGTGTAAATTCCAAAGAAAGAACTTGACTTATTTACGTCTTGAAATTATCCTTGGAACTTGGAAATATCAGGAATATGAATATCTATTCATATTCCTGGCACTTTCCAAAATTTCTCTTGGGGCGATAAACTGATTTCTCACGTGACTATGCTCGTCACGAATTGCGAAACAAATGAATGAACACTTAAGAAAAACAGTTCTAACAAAAGTACTTTTAAGCGAACGCGGCAAAAGAATCAAATCGGGTAATTTTGGAAATTTCCTGACAAATTTATTCGAAATAAGGAAAAACCAAAATTAAATATTCTAATCTAGTAGAACTTAAACAATATTCTTCATAACTGCAATGTCATCCGTATAAATGAAAGTGAGATTTTAGCCGATAAAAATTATTATACTTTTCAACAACGGCAATTCAGAAAGGAACAGTGCTGCAAATAATAATAAAGAAAAATTCGAAATCTGCAATCGCAAATTTCAAGTTATCATGCGAGAACATTCATATTTCGCAATCACCAATATTTAGAAAAGCAATGGTTTTTAATCATCTAAAAATCATTCGAGTTCTAAAATTTTTCTAGAGGCCAGAATTTTTTTTTCGTGAAAAACCAGTTTAAATCAGTTTAAACAATCATGTGACTATCAGGTTAGGCATGCGTCGATAGTTAAAAAAACAATGATTTTTTTCCCCCAACTCAAAATTGTTCGAGTTCAAAAGCTTTTCTTTTTCAACAATAAAATAAAGTGGGGTGTTTTTTTTTTTTTTTTTTTTTTTTTTTGCAAAATACGGTTTAACTGGTTTGGAATGATCATATGACTATTATGTTACGCAATCGTCAATTTTTAAAAACGTTTTTTTAAAACATCTTAAATTAGTTCCAACAAAACTTTTTTTGCCAGCTAGAAAATTTAAAATGAAAACTTTTTAAAAACTATTTTTTTATTGCTATATATATACCGGATGCGGCATAAATTCGCGCAAACTTCAAAAAATCATAATAAAAAAGTAATGCACGAAAAAAAATTGCGGTTTGCGGGAATGTGTTGTGAGAGCCTTTGGATTTTGTTATTTCCATTAAAAAAAGTGCATTTAGAAGATGGCCGATAGATGGCGCTCACAAGTCATACCGAGACGGTTTATGCAAATCAGCAAAGATATAAAACACAAGGTTTGAAATGGTTCTGTCATTCGACGCCAGTAGCATGCTATCGGATCGAGCATTAGTGGCTAAACTGTTCTATAAGAACGGTGAATACGCGACTAAAGCATTGCGACAGTTACGGACGGTGAAAGGAATTAAGGCGAAGAAAAACCCAATTTCATTGAATGGGATATTGAATTCAGTTAGTCGTTTTGAGGAAACGGGAAGATTAGAGGATCGTCCACGAAGTGGCAAATCATCCGTCAGCGCTGATCACGTCCCTGTTATCCAAAGGGTCATGATAAATGTGGCAGCCGAGACTTCAACGGGGAGTTGCAGTGCACGTGAAGCAGGTAAAGTAATAGGAATTCCGGAAAGGTCGATCCGACGCAATCTGCACGAAATCTTGAAACTGCATCCGTACAAGATAGAGGCATTTCACCAGTTGTTGCCAGCAGATTACGAGAAAAAACAAGCCTTTTCAACATGAATGCTCGCACAAATGGAACGGGACCCAGAATGGTTACTGAACATCATGTGGGCAGATGAATCCCACTTTTCATTGTATGGTGACGTCAATACGCAAAACAGTCGTATCTGGCGACATCAAACCTTCGTGCATACACGACCAATCACTACATTCTCCGCATGTGACTGTTTTGTGCGATTTGACTGCGTCCTTCATTCTAGGCCCTTTCTTTTTTGAAGAGCGTTGTCCTGTATCCGATTGGAAAACCGGTTTCGTCACTGCAGACCGCTACTTAGGCTTTTGCGTGACCACGTTATGCCTGCTTTTCAGCCAAGAAGTGCATTATCTTCCGGCACCTTCATGCAGGATGGTACCATGCCCTCGTTGCTAGTTCCGTTAAAACGTTCCTCCTAGACATATTCACTGAGGACAGAGTGATACGCCGAGGATGTAAGAATGAGTAGATCTCACGATCGCAATGGAGCTCTCCTGCCACTTTGATGAAACTGAAAGATGCCATTCAATTGGTCGTTGGTGGCATCGATGCCGATATCTTACAAGCCTTGTGGTGGCGATCATGTTAAGAATCTTTTACCTTAAAATAAAATGTACTATAATGTTACTGTGCTCTGTTTTCCCGATCTGTATAAACCGTCTCGGTATATACAGATCGGTCATTTTCAAAATGCACTTTTTTTAATGGAAATAACAAAATCCAAAAGCTCTCTGAACATATTCCCGCAAGCCGCAAATTTTTTCGAGTATTACTTTTTTTATTATGATTTTTTGAAGTTTGCACGAATTTATGCAGCACCCGGTATATATATATATTCCTGTTTTCTTCTTTGTGCTTCTTCGGGGGATAATTTCTTAAGCTTTTATTTTCTGCCTGCACATTTTGAGGCTTTAAAAACCACAAACCAAAACAACATCATATCCATACATGATTTTAAAAACCTTCATAAAAGGATATGATTAAAACACTTTGTTTAAAAAAGTTTATTCTCTTAACAGTTTAAATTTTTAACGTATTTTTCTGAAATATAGTAAGATTAATAATTTATAATCTCAGAAAATCAGAGACTATCTTCTTTTGTAAAGTATACCAAATTAGATGGGTTTTCTTTCGTGCAGCGTGAAAGCGAAATGAAAATCAAATAACAGGTAATGAGGAAAAGTGAAGAAATACAAATCAAGATTTAAAAGCCGAGGAGGAGAATAAAAAGATTTAAAAGAAAAGGAAGAAAAAGGGAAAGCCCAACAGATTGGTTCGAGTTTGTCAAGCCTGGTCTGTAATCACAACATCCAATCACTGATAAACTCATCTCAATCTAAGGAATATCCCGTTTTCGCCTTTCACTACTGCGCAGTTATTTCGAATTTCGCAAATTTAATGTTTTCTGGGGCTTGTCTTTGAGCAGGTTGAAATTGCTAATTAATTCTTCCCCCTTCTTTTCTTTGTGTATTATTATTGCTATTATTATTCATGTTCATTTTTCATTAGACTCATTGAAGAAAAATAATAAACAACTTTTCAAACGAAAAAAATAACATTTTTAAATAATTTTAGGAAATGCTGCAGCCCTTCTATTCGAATGAAGGAACAAGCCTTGGTCTTAAGTAATAAATATGTTGCTTTTATAGCTGTTAAACTTAAATCTTTCCAAATGAAAATAATAAGCTGCAAACGTGAAAAACAAAGAAAAATAACTGAATGAAGTAATTTATATGTAATTCGAGTAATATGTTTAAATTGTTTCACTGTTTAGTTAAGATTCGCTTATTTCTATAGACATTTTCAATATACATTTCTTAATTTGAAATTCTTTAAATGTGCATGGTCTAATGCTTATTAGTTGAAGAAAATTAGCTTTAAAAAAAATACAGGACCAGAAATGTCTATTGGCAAAATAATATAAAAATGCAAAATTTCGAAAGCTGCGCGTGCTGTAGTTTTTTTTTAATTACTTGCTCAAAATTCATTTATTTAAATGTATCAATACAAATCGTATTAAATATGTATTCAGCATTAAATGCCAAATTATGCGACATCAATAATTGTTCAAGTTAGCTTCAACAGGCAATTTTTCATTACTTTTGTACCAAGAATTCAAAAAAAATTGAATTATTAACTTAAATGATAAGGAATCAGCCTTCACCCCCGAACTTTCCGAAAGGAATATTTTAATATTCTAAAATTTTCAAAAATTATTTTGGAAAACCAGTGGCAGTGATCTCCCAAAACTTGCTCGCTTATTCTTTAATAAACTTGTTGTGCCAAATATCGCCTTACATGGCATTTGTGAACAATAATTACAAAAACTTTTGACATGAATTTAGCATTTTTACTAAATCTATCATGACATCATTGGAAGTTATTTGATGATTAATCCCTGGTATGGTTAATAGTGTCCGAAAATCGAATTTTAGACTCGTTAATATCAACAGATTGAAGCAATTTTTATAAAAAGCGAAATCTGCTATCGCAAATTTCAAGTTATAAGAATCATTATTTTTTAAATCACATGGTATCAATCCGACAGAAAAACATCATGTTCTCACATGACACATATTTCACAATCATCAATATCTTGAAAAGCGATGGTTTTTGACCATCTCAAAATCAATTGAGTTCTAATTTTTTTTTTTTCTTTCTCAAGACCAGAATTTTTTCCCCTGAAAAACCAGTTTAAACTGGTTTGAAACAATCACGTAACTATCAGAGTACGCATGTGTCGATATTTAAAAAAAAATGTCTCCTTTTCAAAATTGTTTGCATTTCAAAATATTATCTCAAAATCATTCTTTTTTTTTTTTTTTTTGGAAAATCTGGTTAAATTTGTCTGGAATGATCACATGATTATTGTATTGCGCAATCATCAATTTTAGGAAAGCGGTGTGTGTGGGTTCCCCATCACAAAATCGTTTGAGTTTCAAAATTTGTTTTGCCAGATGTATAATTTTTTAAAATTTTCTAGATAGAAAATTTTTAAAAAAAAATTATATATAACTTCCGATATTTCCTCTCGCTGTTTTGAATTCATTCCCATTTTCTTCTCTGCTCTTCTTCGGGCGGTAACTTCTTACGACCCTGCCCTTTTTGGCCAGACAGGAGAATCGGGTGCATGGTGGACATTAGTGCCAAGTTGTAATATTTTGTTGGCAATAAGTTGCCAAATGTTATAACCTTCTTTATCATTTTCTAATAACACTAAACGCGAAAAATTGATGCTTCAAAAGCGATAACGCTCCAATTCTCTGCCCGTGCATTTTGAGGCTTCAAAAAACCAAAACAACATCATGTTCTCACATGATAATAAAAATTTGACACAAAACTCCACTTGTAGTCACAAAATCACATACCAAATTTGATATATTTAAGTCATTGCGAGTTTGAGTTGTTGCATTTATATTTTTGAATGTACAGATTCGACAGACGAACAACCCCTTAATGGATTTGACGTAAAATCTGATGTATGTTGACACTTTAAATATTAAATCTGTGTACTGATTTTTATCTATCTAGCTCTCTTCGTTTTACAATTATTGTGTTAATTTATATACGGGCAGCCGGTTAGACGAATATTCTCTGGACAGATTTCACTCAAAATTTGACAGATTGCAAATTTAATATAAAGACCATATACCAAATTTCAACCGTCTAGCTCAAAGCATTTTCGAGTGTCACAGAGAGGCAGATCGTTATTTTTTAAAAATATGCTTTTCGAACTCATAGAAGTCTAAAACGTGGATCTCCTCTAAATCTCAAGTTCGAATTTTTTGTCAATTGCTATACCTTCTTTACACTACGTATAGAAGAAAGTAAAAACAGCTCAATTTCATTTAATTTTAATTAATTAAAAAAATTCCCCAAGAAGCACATTCCCACTCACCAATATATATATATATATATATATATATATATATATATATACTGAATTTACCAAACTCTAGATCAAATGGTCTGTTCGGAGCATCTGCATACAATCATACAAAAACACAAGTACACGAACAATCATCCTTATTATTAGTAGAGATAGATATTTTTCTTTCAACAAAAAAAATTATCGACAGCAAAGATTTTTATGTACCTTAATAAGATTGTGCATGCTCACTCGAAATACAGTTTTTTAACCAACATAAAATTAGTTAGTTAATACCGGCGTACTGGCATAGGGAAAGCGCGTCTTCCCCGTGATCTGGGCGTCATGGGTTCGAGTCCCTGTTTGGGCATGGTTGTTCTTCCATTGTTCTGTCTGTGCGATGTGTGAATGTGCCCTCCTTTAAAAAGGGGTTGTGTAATCGAATGAGTGATGAGTGAGTAGCAAAGTCATACTCTTAACCTTAGTTGGCGCTACTAAACAAACAGGAGACGCCCCCCCCCCCCGGCTTAAAATCGCTGTCTTCGTAACAACGGGCTTGTCCTTGGCAAGTGCCATAAGGAACAACAGGTATTTAATTAACTAAACAAAACCTTCGATATTTAAAGATTCTAATGTTAATTGTTTTGTCCCTTTTAGTTTATCATTTATACAGAATTTTTTTTTCTGCCAAAGTTTTCAAAAAGTATTCAATCGCAATTTTTTTATTTGCTTACAAAGAAATAATTCAAACTTACTGCAGACAGCCAAATCCTAACTTATTAGGAAATTAGTTAAAGGTATTTAAAGAATTTTTAATTTAGGGCTATACATAAAATAAAAATTTTCCTTTAAAAGCGATTTGATATAAAACTGTGAGAACTTATAAACTATTACAAGAACTGAAATTAAATTCCGAGCTTATAAAGTGTGGTGTAACAAATTCTTATTATTTCTTCCTGGATTTCGTTTCCTTGTTGCGAAAAAAGTAGATTATCATTGCATTTGATTAAGTAATATATATATTTATTTTACAGAATTGTTTAGAAACAGAACGATTTTTAGAAAACGATTTTTTTTAGAAATTGAACAATGGAAAAATAATTCTATCTATCTTTATTATTTATCTAATCTCAAAATCATATGAAGTTCGATGACTTCAATTTGCAGAAAGATATAGCCACCGGGAATTTATAAAAAATTCAGTCCCAAAAGATAGGGAAAAAACTTTTTATCTTGCTTTTCTCATTTTCCTTTTATAAAACGGAACTTCTAAATTGTTGGAACTCTAACAGAAAAGTTGTAGGCATTTTTTCACTCAGCTTTTCCCTTGAGTCTCTATACGTGTTGCATTGTGAAGTAAGTTTTCATTTTCGTAAGCGTTTCTTTTTTCTTTTTTTCAGTTCTTTGCTTTGCTGCTTTTGATGGCTTTGTTACAAACTGTTACTTTTTTGAAGAAATGTGAATGGCAGTTAACTATTCCCAATTTTCTATCAAATTCCTAAATTTCAAATAGCAAAAGAAAAATTTGTTAGATTCTGTAAAGAAGATATTCTTTTTTTCTTTCTTTACGAAGTTTTAAAAACCTTACATAGTTATTTGTGAATGATTGTGTGTCGTTACGATAAAACGTAATTTAAATTGCTTTTAAAATGAAAAAAATATGTTTCTAAAAAATGAAAAAATCAGCAAAAAATAATTATATGACTTTCAGTTTAATTTTATACAATTTATATCCTATCCAAAATACTTCTAAAACAGAGAGGTGGTCTCCGCAAAATTTTCTCGCATACTCTCTAATAAACTTATCATGTCAGAGAACTGCTTACATAGCACTGGCGAACAATAATTACGAAATAATAACTTTTGGAGTAAATTTAGCACGTTCACTAAATATGTCGAGTAATACTTGGCAAGTTATTTGACTATTTATCCCTGGTATGCGATTAACAATATTTTTCTGAAGCGATTGAAACAAAAACTTCACACAGAATTGCATTTGCAGTCAAATTCTCGTACCAAATTTGATATATTTAAGTCGTTCATTTTTTAATTATCTCATTTGTTTATTTCTGAAGGTACATACCGACAGAGAGTCAACCCGCAGTTGAATTTGGTTCAAAATCTGACATGTGTCTCCCCTATATGTTAAATATAGTGTTAATTCTGTGCCCCTAATCTTACCGATATAGCACTCTTCGTTTTGTAGTTTTCGTGTTAGCTTATATACGAACAGTCGGTCAAATATATTTCTTCTCAGCAGATTTCACTGAAAATTTGCATATTTGATGTATAGACCGTATAGCAAATTTTAATCGTCTTGCTCAAAACATTTTTGAGTTATTTTTTTCACAGACAGACAGATGGACAATTTCCAAAAATGTGTTCTTTCAACTCAGGAAAGTTTGAATAGTGGAGATTTATCGAAATGTCAAGTTCGAATTTTTTGACGATTAGTATACTTTCTCTATACTACCAATACAGGAAAGTGAAAGGGGACAGAAATATATTCTATAACAAAAATACTGGAAAATAAAACCTAAAAAAATCAGAAAATAATTATATATATAAGAGAATATTTAATGCAGGTATTTTTAATTCCGTTTTATTCTCTCTCGGGAGGCAAACATGATTATTTAAAAGAAAGCCCAGAGCGACACAAAAGCAGAAGGTAAAAAAAAGGGACGAACAAATTATCACTAGTCTTATATAGCATATTATTTCTGGCCAGGCGCCAATTTAATACATGGTGATCTTTGACACCTTTTCAAGGGCAACCGAAGATATTACTTTCTCTTGCTGCATTATTTTTACATAGGAATTACTTAAACCGAAAGTGGAATTGGATCACTAAATAAGAGAATATTTTAGAATGAAGTTACGATGGGCTAAATTAAGATAAAATCTTGGAAATCAATTTGTATTAAATTAAGAGTTTAAAATATATATATACAGTGGTGACCAAAAGTGTGGACATTTTTTGAAAGTTTCATGTTTTTCAACTTTGCGTGCTTGTGGAATATATTAATTTTTACTTAAATACAAATGTTTAGATATCAAATTGAAGGTAATTCAATGTAAAATTTAATAACAAAAACAATATTACAATATCTGTATTACAAAAAAAGTTACGCTCATTTTAGTAGAACAAAAAACATGAATCAAAACACAAATCGTTTTGAATAATGACGTGTTTTGTAATAAAAGCATACTAGCCAATCACAAACACTGTTCTGAGGACCCATCAAATGTCTGTAACTATAATTTAGGTTATTTGGATGGTAAAAGAGTTTTTGTTGTGGAAATATTTTGCGGAATGTTGCATACTAGTACAATTAAATAGAGTATTGCTGTTTTTGAATATTTTAAGTCCTTTTTTTAATTAAACTAATTTTAAACAAACAATACCAACAAGAAGAACTGATTGGACATCTACAAAAAGAAGCCGAATTGTCATATTAAGAGAAAATGGCATCTCTTATGCTGAAATTGCAAGACAAATTG
Source organism: Argiope aurantia (assembly GCA_026543865.1). Taxonomy (NCBI): domain Eukaryota; kingdom Metazoa; phylum Arthropoda; class Arachnida; order Araneae; family Araneidae; genus Argiope; species Argiope aurantia. The sequence continues at coordinate 152,643 of JAPMOR010050257.1, read as the reverse complement.
GTGTTTCAGTGACTTGTTCTGGTGTACAAAAGTTCTGTTTACGTTATGAAAAAAAACGAAATCAGTGGAAAATAAGACCAAATCAGGCAGAAAAAAAAATGCACAACTGCTACTGCCGATAGAAAAATTAAACGGCTATGCCTTCAAGATAGAAAAATTTCATCAGATGCCATTAGATGTGAAATTAATGCAGCGGGTATTGCAGTAAGTTTAAGAACAAAAAGAAGAAGGTTATCAGGATTTGGACTACAAGCTAGAATTCCAAGGAAAAAAACCATATTTAAATCAAAAGCAACTCGAAAAACGAGTTAAGTGGGCAAAAGAACACATTAAATGGTCAGAAAATCAATGGAAGCAAGTAATCTGGAGCGATGGGACTAAAATATCGCTCTTTGGTAGTGATGGTAGAAAATACGTCAGACGTAGAGTAGGTGAAGCGCTTCATCCTGATTGCATTGAAGCAACTATAAAAACAACAACAAATGCCATGATTTGGGCATGTATGTATGCAGATGGTGTGGGCCGAATTCAAGTGATTGATGGCATCCTGAATAGCAAAAAATACATCGAAATTGTTCTGGAACCAAAATTGATACCTTCTATCAGGGATTTCCCCAACAAAGCACCATTTATTTTTCAGCAGGATTCAGCTCCATGCCACACAGCAAAAGTATGCAAAGCATGGTTTCAAAATAAAGGCATAGATGTTTACCATGGCCAGGAAACAGCCCTGATCTCAATCCAATTGAAATTTTGTGGCGACGTTTGAAAATTCTTGTACGAAAAAAACGTCCATCAAATAAAAAACAACTTATTGAATCTATAATTGATTTTTGGCATCATGTGATTACGAAAGATGAACTCCAAACACTCGTTCACTCAATGAAAAGACGCTGTGAAGTTGTCTTAAAAAAATAAGGGTTATCCTACTAAGTATTGATTGTGTAAGTATCACTTTAAAAAAATGCAAATCTAAGATAGATCTTATTAAAATGAGCGTAACTTTTTTGTAATACAGATATTGTAATACTGTTTTTGTTATTAAATTCTACATTAAATTACCTTCAATTTGATATATAAACATTTGTATTTAAGTGAAAATTAATATATACTACAATCACGCAAATTTGAAAAACATGAAACTTTCAAAAAATGTCCACACTTTTGGCCACCACTGTATATAATTGTTTTGAGTTGAATTTCCAAGGAAAATTAATCTACGTCTTTTTACCATTCCGTAAGTACTTTTAACAATTAAAATTGAAAAATAAATAAATAAAACGTCAAAATGATGCATCGTCTTGAATGGTGAACCCGCAATTACTGTTACTTGAATTACTGTTGAATCCGCAATCTTTCTGTATGAAATCGTAGTGTAGTTGGTCCCCATGGCTCTGTTTAGGTGGAAGAATCTATTATCTTAATATTTTTCTTAGTTTCGTTAAAAGGTGTTAAGTATTTAGTAGGATAATATCTCAAGTACATTCCAAAAGTATTAAATGAGTTTCGTTAAATTTTATAGCAAAATTCAAGCCTACAACTGCAAGTGGTTTCCACTCTTCCACTCGAATAAAATATATGAAAGTTTTATTAAAGGAAATACGCTTGTCATGAGTGTCATGAATTTTTCCGAAATTCCTTCACGTATGATAGAACGTATAACACTCACTGTCTCGTGTGTTATCATGGATACTTTTTCCATCATAAAATGTCAAGGCAGAATTCAAATTTAAATTTAGATTACTTTTTCAAGATTTTAAAAGCAACATTTGTAGCATTTTAGTGAAAAAAATATATATTCTCTATGAAAATATAATATGCAGAAAGCAGGAAAGGCCGCATTGCTTTAAAAAAAAATTCAGGAGAATAATTTATGAAACCATTCTTAAAGAATAAAGAACAAAACATGATCTCGGTATCTTTTTTCCTCGAAAACAATGGATAGGATATGATGAATAGAGTAGGTCCCAAAAAAGGAGATATTTATGACCTATCAGACCTACACTTCAGAAGACACACAGCGATATAGACTTGTCGGTATGCGCATGGGGGAAAAAATTACTCTTACATATGGTCAAGACGATGGTGCAAATCTAGATATCGATATAGCAGATAAGGGAACAATACTTAACTCTTCTTTTCAAAAAGGCGTGGACTCAAAAAAATATGAAAACAAAACTCTTTTTAGCTGATACTTAAATCGATAAGCACAGAAGAAATTTTATTAGTTCGACAATAAATGCATTTAACATTTCTTTAATTATATTGCCGCATTGAAAAGCGGCAGTCATGGACGAATGGTCATAGCACTCATCTCATAATCAAGAGATCGTAAGTTCGAATCCCGCTAGAGACAATGCGATTCACAGTCAGTGTAAATACTTAATTCCTTCATTTTATGTTTTTCTTTATTTCATGTTCCAGAAGATTCTGGACATTTCTTTAGTTTGCCAGACAAGTGTTCTGGACTTTTCTTATTGTCTCCAGAAGAGTGTTCCGGAACTTTTCCTGCTAGTATTAAATCAGATCTGTCAGTCACCATGTTCCGAGTTGAGTTAATAAATTGGTTTAGCTTTACTTCTTGTGTGTGTCATTGAGTTCCACACTAGAGTACCTACGTGACAATATATATGTGTGTGTAATGATATATCATCTGATTTAAATCCTAATTAATTTCCAAATTTTTATAGTAATTTAGTCCACATTAACTTCATTCTAAAATGTACTCTTGTTTCCTGATCCACTTCCCACTTTTTTATTTAATTAATTCAACACGCTCTTTGTAAAACTGCTGATTTCAGCATTTTCACAAAGCTCCAAGTGAAGGAATAAAAATCTCTAATGCTTATAACATTCTTTTAAAGATACCTAATTTCCTTTTCCTAGCATTACAAGTGTCAAAGAAATCCTTATCAAAATCTCATAGTAAAACCATTGAAGGGAAAATTTTTTGGTCTTTTCTACTCTGGTGTCGTAATGTAGACTGACGGTTTTTATTTGTACAAATTATGCTTCTCGGGATGAAATAAATCGAAGTTTAAAATTCCAAACGTTTCTTCTTTTCTGCCACGTATCTGCTAAAATATGTTTACACACACACACATAATTTTTCGATACAAAATAATCATAATTTTGTAGCGATCACTTTTCTTATACAGTAAAACTTCTTAATTGCGCCTTTTAAGAGATTGCTCCTAAATAATGTTATTTTTTTTTTTCCTCTGAACACTTAAATACCTTTTAAACGGAGATTTTGCTATTATTGACTGCATTTTTTTATACAGTTTGGTACTGACGGTTACACTGCTAGTCTTTTACCAAAGGCATATGAATACTTGCATGCAGAAATACTTACAAAAATGCAGCATATACTTGCTGAGAAAGAGAAAAATATAAATCTGGAAGTGGATCACAAAGAAATAATAAGGGGATCTACGGAGTCGAATCTATATCCACGAGCATTTCAACTAGTTTTCTCATACCCATATATTAGCGGTAACCGCATATTTTAACAGCAACTGTATCTGTGCATATATAAAAAGCCAATATTGGCAATAGTATCAATTTCCCCTCGTCGATATGAAATGAAAACCTTTGTTTTGTTTTTAAAGTAGTTCTCCTTATCCACAATCTCTTTCATCGTACGATTATAATAAATGTGATTGTGCTGAATTTGGCATATTTTTCTTACTTCTCTGCGAAGCACTTTGACGGATTTGGTGCTTTAAACTAGTGACATGCAGACAGATTTGGCAAATTTAGATTCCCATTGATCGTCTCCTAACATATCAAATAGACTCGTCTAATATCATGGAATTCTTATGCCACACCTGCAACTCATCAGAGCCAGGCTACACCCAGTAGAAGTTATAATATTCTTGAAAGGAGGAAAACAAAATTACTTCTTAAATTCTTTTATCCAGATGACATTACGTACTAATCGACTTTTGTGCGGTGATAATAATTTCTAGTATTGAACATATTTAACGAATCCTTAAAAAGTATCATTGAGAGGAAGTAGAAAAACCAATGATATAAGAAATTGGAAAGAAAGATTTTTTATAATATATTTTGATTAAATTACTTCACTTAAAAGATTGTAATATAACCAATGTATCAGAATATTTTTTCTCCTGTTTAATACATTTTACAATCCGTTTCAGAATAGTGTGCTATCACATTTGGATGAATCTTTTCCGCAAAGGGGTGATACGTAATGAGTGAGAACACATATCTAGAATTATATATCAGCGCATTCTTCTTTATTTTTTGCTTTAATTTGAAACAGCGCAATGTTCCTTACTTTTCAGAAACTTAAGGCTATCACTATGAGGGATTTTATCTCGAAGAGGGTGATAGCAGTGAATAAGATGAACATTTTTGCAATGTTTTCATTGTTAAGTCAAAACTTTTGCTCTATTAGATGATAAGGGTTTTTCAATTCTTTTTCCTTATCATTTTGATCTATTGTTATTTTAATTTAAAATATGAGTAATTATTGTTGATATGGCTTGCTCAATTTTGTTAATTATTCGCCATTCTTATGCCATCTAATTTCGCTGATTATCGGGAGTTACTACATTGCTAAACAAAACGTACATCTCCCCTTTTAAATCTTATTTCACCCCTATTTTGATGAAATCAACGCCTCTTGGCGCATGCGCAAAAGTATGAAAGGTTCCGTATAATGGAATTTTCGATACACACTGCTTAGTAAAAAATAAATATTTCTTACTCCATTTGCCATCTTACTCCAACGTTAACTTTGGTGCATGTGCAAAAGAGTGCAATATTTTCATATCTGAAAACAGATAGAACTAGATATTCAAAATGGTGATGCACAATTCATATAGTTTCCGTATAGAAACCCCATATAACTATTAATAATATTTTTAAAATATGAGAATACTTTGAAATATGTTAATACTTTTTATTCCGAACATTATTACTCAACATACACTAGTTTTACGCTTCCACTATAGCCTCAAGGCGCTATAATCTGATTATCAAATAATAATACAAAAATTAAATTAACAAAAATAATATCGGTCTCATTCTTGAATTCTCGGCTTTTAATAATGCTCCCTAGTTTTGTTTTTGATGAAAAAAATCACCTATTTCTACCAAGTTTCCTGATTAAAAATAGACATTCTTAATTTAATTTCATTCATAAAATAAATTCCAGTTATTTTAATAGATAAAATCTCCTTTTTTTATTTCAAAATAAATATCCAAAAGGTTGTGCATGAATGAGAACTCGATGTTCTTTCCTTCTTTTGAAAATCTGATTTATTTACAAACGCCAGAAGTTATACAATAAAAACAAATTTCATAAGGTGCATTTCATTTTTAAGAGCTTACAACTTTCGCATTAAAATAATAAAATCCATAGCAAAGAATATGAATCTTCTTTCCTTACTCCTTACTTTCAAATAAGTATTTTATGTGATGACAAAGGTAAGAAATTATGTATCATTGCTGTCACTGAAATAGTTCTAGATCAGCCTTAAGGAGAAATAATAATAAACATTAGAATATGTCTTAAAAATCTACATTTTTATAATGCAAATAAAAAAAAAACTTTTTTATAAAATGCATTTTACTAGCTTAATACTTTTTAGCTTCTGAAAATTATTACATCATAACACGAAGTTACTAGAATTTTAGTAGTAATATACTTTCGAAAATTTTTCTTTCCACTTTTTCTCTATGGTTTTCTGAAAGAAGTACAACAGATGTTTATGTAGCCATGCTAAAAATGTTTACTTTAAAAAATGACGAAGTGAATTGGAGAACTGAGATTTCTTAGTCAATATACACAGATAATAGTTGTTTCTTTGTAATTCCTTTGAAAACATATTTGATATTGCCAAAAAAAAAAAATCTTATTTATATTATTCAAAAGCAAATCTGCGAGGTTTGCTAACTATAAGAATAAATATTTTGTGCAAGCAAAACTTTCCGAAACATAATTAAAGTATATCAAAAAGAGTTAAATGAAATAACTAACGTACCAAATCTAGAGGCTTTAAGTCACATAAAGGTTCATTAACAAAAAAAAAAAAAAAATGGTCCGAGCATCAATGCTCCGAGAGCGCGTGTATGTTGGCGCTTTACACTCCAAATCGTTTAATCGACAGCAAACAAATTTGGCACGCATGCCTTCTAAAGCGGAAACGCACATTTCGAAATTTTAATTAAAATTATAAATAATTAAATATTAAAATTCAGCATATGCATGAGAAAACTTTCGAAAATATTATATATATACATTTCACACCGTATCGAAATTTAAAAAATACTTTTTTCATGATACCAATTTTACAACCAAAAAATTTTTTCCTGAACTTTGTGAATTTTTTGAAAATATTTTTTGTTCAAATTTCCAACAAAAGATTGCATTGCTATCTTGAAATACAAACTGTTTTCATTGTTTCGACACATATTTTATAACGTGATTTTCTTCCAAGACTGACAACTGAAAAAAAATAATAAAGGTATTATCCCTGACAACGCCTTCCGTGGCATTGGCGTACAATAGTGACGAAATATTAATCTTGGGAATAAATATAGCATTTTTACAGAATCTACCGTGTAAACTTTGGTGCGTTATTTGACGATTCATTCCTGGCATGCGGTTAATAGAATCTGAAAATCGAATTTGTGTTTTAGACGCGTTTATTGACCGATTGAAACAAAAAATCTCACAGAGAACTACAATTGTAGTCACAAAACCAAATTTGATATATTAAGTCACTGCGTGCTTGACTCATGTTTACATGTTTCTGAAAATGCAAACAGATTGACAATCGATTCCTTTTTGGATTTGACTCAAAACTTGAAAGGTGTCTAATTTATAATGTCGCTTCTGTTGATTGTACTATTTAGCTCTCTTCACTTTGGAGTTATCGTGTTAAATTATATTCAAAAAGTCGGACAGAAAGGCTTTTAGTGAACGGATTTTGCTCAAAACTTGATCTAAAAATTTGGTATAAAGATTTTGTACCGAATTTCATTCGTCTAGATCAAAATGTTTTTGTGTTATCTTTGTCACAGACGAAAATTTTCTAAAAATTCAGAGAAGGTCTAAACATTTTCCTAAAACAAGGAAAATCTAAACGCGGATTTATTAAAATCTCGAGTTCGAATTTTTTGACAATCACTATACTTTATGTACTACAGATACGAGAAAGAAAAGGATTATATTTAATATCTGAATAAATTTATAAGACGAATAAAAAAGTGAAGTTACAATATAACGAAAGTTAGAAAATAGATGAACCGGACATTACGCTGCTGATAGGATATCAAAACCGATCCCCTGATGTCGTTTCTGTTAGAATGGTCTGTAATGAACAGAGTATATGCAAGAGATATACTCTGTTCATTAAGGATCATAACATGCATACTGAACGGAGCATATGAAAGACAATTAAAATTATGCGACTTTTTTTTTTTTTTTACTCTTTTGTTATTTCAGAAATTTATCACCCAAAAAGGGCAAGATTTCGCTTAAATTTTAGTTAAAATTCTAATAAAAAAAATCGTCCCGAGATGCATATTTTTATCCTCCAAAGTAAATATGTGCCAACTTTACTTCAAACTCACGAGTCTTTAAAGAGCTTAAAAGCATAATAAAGATGAAAGCATGTGTGCCTAAGTACAACTTTAGTTATATTAAAGTCCCGTTTTAATTATTATAAATATAAATAATGCTTTTGAAGTAACACCAAGGCTATTTCTGGATAGTTCCAACAGCAGTGGACTATGGTCAAGTAAGGACAACATCACATTCTGCATCCCTTTCTCCAAACTTGCATGCCATAAAAGCAGACTTGCATCTGATTTCCCTCTTGTACTCAAAATTTGAAAGGTGTCTAAACTATAGATGTCACTTCTGTATATCGCTTCTGTGAATTTTACCTATTTAGCTCTCTTCACTTTGAAGAGAGCTAAAATTTATCCTTTACAATTATAACTACTATTTATCCTTTACTACTACTTACTATTATTTTCTTTACTATTTATTTATTACTATTTATCCTTTATTATCGTACTACACTATTTTTCCTGTTAACAATATACTTTTCAAGATGCACAACAAATTCACAGCACTGCTGTATATGATATAAGAAGCGTGACATCTTGATATGTTTGGCAGTTTATAGATAGTGAAACCTACATACACTAAATCTCCTATACAAAGATTTTAAATAAGGTTTAAAACCTGTTATTTGATTTATTATTTGCCTAAAACTTCAAATAGCAGCTCTTGTTCTTATTTCAAATATGTCAGCTTCATCAATCAGTATATTTTACTGGAGATAATTTCTTATATAGCAGAAAATCCTTAAAAAATATTTTAGATTATATAGGAAAATAATTGTATCCATTATAATGTTATAAAGGATAATGTAGAACCACCATCATAGTTGTAAAATCAAATATTCCTTATTATTGCTTTCACCAATTTAGATAAAATGGTGTAAATTGCTACTGTTATTGCATTATATACTGCAATGATTGGAATTCAACTACTGAAATCTTACAGATATCACTTTATTCTTTTTCATTATCAAGAAATATGATTTGAGAATTCAATAACTCATAGCATATTTCTTTTTATCTAAAGAAGTTTGTCTATGTAGATTCCAATTCCTTTAACTTGTTCTAAATGCATTAACATATCACCCAGGACATCATTTAAACTCTTCCTTTTCTCTGGAATGCTAAGCAAAAAAAATTTTTTATGGGTTTTCTCTCAGTGTAGGGTCTATATACCAATTTTATCGCGTCCAATTTTATACAAATGTACACATAAAATACCATTAGGAATCACTGAATATTTTTCACCAACACTGAAACTTATTTATTTAAAATACCTTTTTTTATGTGTTTCATTTGGGAAACCTAATTAAGACTTTCATTGCATATCTTAAATTATTTAATTACATTGCAATTATTAGTATAAGAGGGAGAAAAGATTAAACTACTACTTTAAAAACATTCCAATTTCTCAAATAAGGTCAAGTGCATAAGTAAACAAATTTTATTAAATATGTAAATAAAAGATTGTTTCTATTCGCATATTTTTTCAAACACTTTCAATGTTTTCATTAATAACTCTTCCCAACTAATTAATTTTGTTAGCAATGAAAATTTTAGGCTTGCAGAAAAAGTAAATGCATTAGCTTTATAATCAATTTCAACAATTTCCTTTTCCCTTTCAAGAAATTAGAGTATAATTTTTTTTATATTATTGACAATTATTTTGCCATTTATTTCCACAGAAGTAGACAAAATTTTTAATGGTCTGATATAGCCAACTTTCTCAATTCTTTAATAATATTTACCAAATGGATTTATCAAACTGTATGTGGTCATAGACTACATGTTATGAAGCATTTTTATTCAGATTTCCATTTCATTATTTTAATTAATACCAAATCCTCTTTCAATAGATGCTTGTTCACAAGAAAGAATGGAAATTTTCAAAACTCTCCAAATTTCTTTTAATTTGTGATCTTTAAATAAAATATTTTTAAAAAATCCTCACCCAATCCCATTTTCCAGACATGAAAATTATTGAAATCAAGTAAAGGTGATTTGACAAGAAAATTATAAGCTCCATAAGAGCAGCATCTTCATACCGCTTTTTATCCTTTCTGATGAAAGCATAACAGAGAACATGGTTAATTTTTCACACTTACTTGTTCTCTGCCAAAACAACATTTCGTACTGATGCAAAATTTACTGAATTCATTTTGCATTCCAACATTTTAAAAACAAGATACCTGACAATTCACATTTGAAAAGCATAAAATGTTATTGCATTGTGTTTTTATGGAAAATAAGTCTTTCTATAATTTGTCCTTGCTTATGCCTGTACTTACTTTATCAATTGTAATCCAAGATAATTAGAAAAATCACATTGGCACCATAGTAATTTACTGAAGAAATAATTTCAAAATTTCTTTCAAAACTTTAAAAAAGCACATATGTTGTTTTACAAACTTAAATCATATACAATAAAAGAGTAAATCATCACTGATGCATTTATAGATATGGCTTACTGGGCTCTGCCATAATAAATACATGTGAAAAATTTCACCACTGCTTCATTGCATATTTCCTAATGAAGGTTATCACCCATCCCTCTGTCATAAAAATTAGACTTTAAACAAGGCTGTAAATTCCATAAATACATTTTTATTTTCAAGACAGAAAGAAAAAAACAGGGGGGGGGGGGTGAGAATATTCCAAAACTTTTGAGGCAGCCAATTAAATCCAAAATTTGACAGAGCTACAATTTTAAAAACAAGACAACAAATTTCCTTCAGCCAAGTTGCAATTTTTTTTTTTGAAACAATGTTTACATGCATGCAAATAAACAGATGGTCAACTCGTTCATATTTTACACCGGTGGTAAAATTTTGATATTGATCCATATTTTAAATGCAAAAACTATGTGCCACATTTTACCAATGTAGCACTTAGTGTATTGAAATTATCCTGTTCACTTGTACAATGCCAAACAGAAAAACAAAGAAAGAAAAAAAAATGGGAATGACTATCATTCAAAATTTGGTTGAAATCTGCAAATTAAATATTAAGAAATTCCAACTCAATGCATTTTTCAAATTATTGTGTTCATTAACAGACATAATGTCAAAAAATGAGTTATTTGAAGGTTTGAATCGTAGAAGTTTGAGTTTGAATTTTTCAGCAATTACAATTGCTCTCTTTGAATAGTACATATATGAAAAAGAGTAAGAAAGGAATTTTATTGGCATTCATTTATTTTTGGAATGTTTTTTGAAAGAGTAATAAATGACCTACAAATAATTTTTGAGCACCTTACATTTTGCTTTATTTTTGGAAGTCTTGAATCATTCAGTGTATTCACATTTAAAAGTCCATGATGGAAAGTCACTAAAAGATGTTAAAATATAACTAATAAATGCTTTACAAATAAGTAATCACATGCAAAAAAGCAAGGATAAGCTGACAATATTCTGACATGGTAAAATAATCACTCCTTTCAAAAAAAAAAAAAACTGAATGAAAGAAATAAGCCCTTTTAAGGCCCTTATTTAAGGACCATAAAATAAAAAAGCAGTTTTTAAGGACTTTTAATGATGCTACACACCCTGATGTCTTACTTTCCTAAAATGTATAACTATGACTAACCCAATGTATATATTTCTGCTGTTTATTCTTAAACATAATTGCTTACACATCAGAAAATATCAAAATTCTGTTGACAAACCTCTTGGATGCTGTAAAAATAACTGAAATAAAGCAATGCTGATCATTCTTTTATTTAAAAAAATAGTTACTTAAATATTCATAAAGAATATCTCAACATTAAATTAATATCCATGCAACATTGCACAAAATGTATATGTATTTGTCACAAAATTTATGGATGCATTTCATTTCACACCTCCTATTTCCATATGTGCTCACTCAATCTATTTCCAAAATTTTAAAACATATATACTTAACATCAGCAAATTTACATACTTGACATTGAAAAAAAGGTGGAAAGTTTCCTGGTTAATCCGTTTGTTCTCTTATTGAATGCTAAACAAAATCTATGCTTTATTTATAATATGATTGTTACTGGACAAATGCTGATTTCAGGATAATACTAATTCTTTCACACTAAATTTGTGAATAAAATGTAAAAAATTATCCCAATGGTTTTTGACATAAAGTTCCAGTAAACATTTAAAATGCTGTGATAAATGTCCCAATTTCTTAAATATATATATTTTTTTTTCTCTTTAATATAACTTAAATAGGGTACATATGAGCTTTCTGTACAAAGAAGAAAAAGATTTTAAATTGTTATTATTAAAATATCCACTCTTTCATAATGTACTCTTAATAAAATGATCCATTAAACATTTCACTCAACATTAAAGTATGAATCAATGAATCATAATATAAAAAAATTATTATAATTATTATAGTAATCTATTAATAAATTAAAATATAACATTAAAAATAATATAAATTAAATGTACGAAAAAAAGATTAAACAGATTATTAAATTATCCAAAAGAAGCAATATAGTTAAAAAATTAAAAATAAAATATCACAAAATCAATCACATCATACAATTTACCTAAATAAGTCATGCACAAATAGCGTAGTCTAAATTTTCAAAATGATCGAGGAAAATGTTTCTTCACTATTTCATTAGTGGAATCCCCAATTATGATGAAACAAATATGTTGACATTATTCCATTTTAATAACAACATTCATTACTAATAAAGTTTCACTAAAACTTCCGAAATTTTTTTACCTGCGATTTGGTTTACAGAAAAATGCTATTCTTTTTATTCTTCTGCTCGGAATATACAGAGGTCAAATTCAAATTTATTTTTCTCTAAAAAAAGGGGGAAGAAGAGGGAAAAAAGCTGTAAAAGCTGAGCAAATTTTATTTTAAACATAAGCTTTATTGCTGCTTTTTTTATATCCATTATTACACAAAATATTAAACACTAACTTGAATTCTCCACATATACGTCAATTATTTTCCAATTCTTTCAGATTATAAGAAGACAATTAGATAGAATGATACACCCCATAATTTTTGTGTACAATCAAGTTTGATTTTACTTATAGAAATAGTATCCTTCAAAATAATTTGCTATGTTAATTCGGGCCTATAAATTTCTAAGAATTAATGGTTTTCAAGCAAGAAGTAAGTCTTGTACTTCTATATTATATAATAAAAATGTTCACTGACAAACAACAAAGCAATTGAATTGTAAAAGAAAACAATTATAAACTCATTTTAATTTTATTTCCACACAGTTTTGATGACTGTATGTACAATGACAGGGTGAAGTTTTGAATTATAAATTATATACAAACTTTTTCTTTTCTTTTCAAAAAAGTATCAAAAACTCAGAACAAAAACTTGAAAAAATTGCACATAGTTATCAGGCAGGGAATGAAAGAAAATTTTCAAGGGATGGGCCATTCCTTCCTAATGGATCCTGAGGTATCATAATTATATCTCCAACAAAGCAAAACATTAATAATCTGCATGGGAAGGAAATAAAATTATTAATAAACGATATGTAAATGCAAAGCATGATCACACACACACAAAAAAAAAAAAAAAAATACTCCTTTAATGAAATCAAACAACACAAGATTATTGCTTGACTGCATTCATGGATTATTTTTAACAATACAAATTATAAAATAAACTCTAGACAACTGAATATTACTATTTCAAGAATTTAAAGAGAAATAATAGAACTACAACTGAATATTACTATTTCAAAAATTTAAACAGGAATAAAATAACTATATCAATTTATGCACAAAAAATTAACAAGAGAAGCATTAACATAATATATTACAAGAAAATAGCAATACAAATATCTTTTTAAAGTAGAATTTTTATTGACTTAATAGGGCTAGATATTTCTAACTTTTCAAAGATAACACCATACCATTAAAAATATAGTGGCTTTTAGAATTGAGAGAATTTTCAATTTGGCTTGCTTGCATCCAAAAGTATAGGACAGATTTTAATGAAATTATTTAGACACAAGTTGATATAATACATAAAGAAAAGCTACTCAATAATTATGATCCATACATACGATCATCAGTAAAGAGAATATGAAATAGTCATTAAAAAATTAATTTTAAAAAAGATCAATAAGATGTCCTGTACAAGATATGAATTTATGTTCAAAATTAAGCAGATTATGAATCAAATTAGCAGTTATTCCCATTGTTTTTAGATCCAAGATCTCACCCCTATATATATATATATATATATATTAGCACTCAAGAGCTTCTGTCTATGATATGAAGGTCCATGAATCCATTCATCAGGATGCCTGCGAGAGCTTTCAAGCCTCCACTGCCTGACTTTTCTCTGAAACTGTCAAATGGTGGGTCCTTAGTTTCTACAGTATAAATGTGCAGCAAGAATCAATGATTTAATACAAACTCATCATGGGAAAATATGTTTATTTATTCTTGCTCCAAACTAATAGTTTCTAATCTTATATCTGTGACTACTGTTAGTCGTAGGGATGTGATCTTGAAACCCCCTGTCTTTTAAAGCAGATAATTCACCTATAATTTATTTTTAATGATAGTAACTGTTCACATATGGTTCAAAGAGTCGACAAATTTCGGAAAAGTGAAAATATTTAGTACATGACATATGTCCAGCTAGGGGTTGCAATATCAGACCAAAATTTCAATACCGGTATTCGGTATTTTTTAGATCTTAATATCGGTATTAGAAATTTTAGAAAAACAAATAAAACACATGTGTTTCTTTGTTTTATTTGCCATTTTTATTAGAGAGTGTAAATATCACAAAAAATAATTTGTAACCTATAAATTATAACAGTACATAAAGAATCACAAAAAAGTAAAGGAACATCTTATTTATTTAAATTGCAAAAAATGTAAATACCACTATTCAGTCTTTGGTACTATTACAAATTTTTGAAAAGTTATTTAAAAAACATAATGCATCAATTGTACTGAAAAGTAATTTTGTGCAAAAATTAACAGTTGTCAAGAATGCTCTTTTGGCATCTACGCTAGTTGGTGGCACTGTTAGCAATGCGCGATATACTTTTTCCAAGTATTTACCTCTAAATCCCTCATCATCAAATAAATCGATTTCTCGTCTGATGGTTTTGGATATAGCCGATTTCTGTATTGTATTTTGGTTCTTTAAAATTTTTTTATTTATCGCTAATTCTAATTTTTATTCAAGAGACAATTCCTTTTCACTATCGACATAAGTATCATCATAATCTTCGATAAGTGAACTGAATTCTTCTGTATGTGAATAGGTTTGTGGGTAAAAAATTTTAAGAAAATTTACTATAAACTTAATCCGATTTGAATTGGTTCTTTTCTTTTCTTTTTTAAAATCATTATAATTATGTAAATACCATAAGACATTTTCTATTTCGGTATGCCTTTCTTCTGCGCGATTTTTCAATGTAATATATAGTTCTTCAGATAGTGATGCATGCTGTTCTTTCAGTGATTGCAACATGAAATTTATCGTTGCATTAGCTGTTAATAAATTAGAATCTCTCCAACATAATGCCTCAATAGTCAGTTTTATTGGAAGTAGAGCCGATACAGTTCTGAATATTAAGTTGAATTCACTATCTGCAAAATTAATTTACAGGTTTCAGTTTATTATTGCTTTTTGGATTGGATTTCTCAATTTCAAAATTAAACTGTTTCAACTGTTCCTAACTGGTGTAAACTGTTCCAACGTGTTTTAGAATCTAATATTAACATATATTCTGTATTATTTTGAGTTAGTATATATTTTTGTAATATGGCATTTTTTGTAGGGGAACGTTTAAATATCTTAACAATTTTTCGAACTTTCTGAATTATAGGAAACAATTCTTGATGAGTTAATATTTCATCCTCATTAGCAATATCGTCTTCAACAGTTACATTGTCATTATCTTCATTGTCAATATCACTCTCACTCTCTTCAAAGTTGGAATCCGAATTTTCTATATCCACAGTATATAGATTCTACTGTTCTTTATTTTTTTGGCATAATATGTCCATTACTCCTAATTAAATTCCAAGAGCATAGCACAATTGCTGATTTGCACCAATCAACTTTCCAACTTTTTCATAACTGTTGCTCCATCAGTCGTTATGAATAATATATCTTCTTTCAGTTATAATCCATGTTTCGTTAATTTAGATTTAAGCAATTAATAAAGCCATTCATTAGCTAATTTCGTCCTTTAGGGACCCATAAAAACAAAAACCTATACTATTTTACTATGATGGCAATCTCTGAACATATAGTGGAGACAATTTTAAAAATTTCTAGTAAATACCAAAAAAACGGTATTTAAACTTGTGAATACCGGTATTACAAAATTGTACAAATGGCTCAAAATATCGGTATTCGGTATCCCGGTATTGCAATCCCTATATCCAGCTTACTCTCTGGGCCTTAATCCCAAAAGACATGTCTGGAACTGTTGGGAAGATGACATCAATTCCCCTTCTCCTTCTGGGAATCTGAAAAATATTTCTATAGGAGTAAATTATTACCAGAAGGATTCATGTCAAACCATAAGAGCTAACAATACCCATATTAACAACCTTCTCTTATATTGCAATGTCTATTTTAATACTTGCCTGCATTGATGACGTATAAACGATCATGCATGTAGCCCATAACTGTTTACGAGGTACTTCCAATTGTATCCCACAAACTAACATACATAATATCATTAAAATCTATTTACTACTATTACTAATGGAGACAGTTGACCAAAATTGAAAATTCTCGTTATTTTTAAAACTTAAACATATTAGAATACTCAAGTTTAAATTTTTTATATATCCAATTAGATAAGTGCAATCTTGGCCAGAATGAACAAATGATAGTTTCAACTGTAAATATGCAAAAATTGATTCAAAATCTTTCTTCTTGACAACACAATATGCAAAGTAGTGTTGTTGTTTTTTTGCCCTTCACTTTTTTATAATTTGAGATTTACACAAATACACAATTAAATTTAAAAGTCTATATAACATGTTTTTAGCAGAATTTTTGTTTCCCAAAATCGTATGTTAGTTAAAAATCCCTAAATTTGTACTTTAACAAAAATACTAAAAAGTTCAATTATAAAGAGCAGATTAGGTTTTTTTAAAGAATAGTGCATATGCACTTCTGTATTATTTAAGCCAATGTTAAGCATAGGATTAAAGTTATCATCATTTCCAATATAACAATTTTCTGATTAATATATGATCAATGATTGTGGTTAAGCTTTAGATTATGTGTCAAATGATATTTCCAGAGAGAAAAGGAAAATAACTGAATAATAAAGATAATGCAATTTCAATGCAATTAATAATGCAATTTCCTTTAACCATACGAAGAATTTCTTTAAAAAAAAAATATTATTAGCAATCAATCAATCTATAATGACACACGAACAATCTGTCTGCACAAGATAACATGGGAGTAAAATGATCAGAATAGAGACTGCTTAGTTTAACAAAAACATTGATCCTTTGTAATTGTTGTTCTGTTGACGAAGATTAAATGTCCTAGTAGATCCTTTGAATTGTTCAATAGGGAAAAAATAAAGATGTGCACAAGAAAAAAAGTAGAGTATTGATGTTAGGAAATGAAATTAAATATTATTCTTTCATTTTATTATGCAATTCATTCAAAGATACTTAATGTATTTAAAATCTTAATTTTTAATGCATTCTTTAACATTTTATAATATTTTAATGAACACTATTATATTTTAAAAGCAACAGAATTTTTGAAAAAAAATTCCAAGAAATTTTAGATTTGTTCGAGATTTATGAACAAAGTCCAAATAAAGGTTAATGAAAAAAGCCATACAATCATAAAAAATTTTTTGGACATCTTTGAAAAACAGATTATAACATGATCGAATAGGGCATATACTAAATTTAAATGAAATATACATTGTTGTCTTTACAAAGAAGTACCAGAAGATTACAACAATATTTCATTTTAATTTTAGTTAATTAGATTTTTTGAATCCTGAACAAAGTAAAGTTTATTAGATAATTTAGATCAAAACAACTTATTTAGACTTAATAAATCTTTTTAAATTTTGCCTAAATAATACTGATTGTTTCTTTAATTTCTTTCTTTTACTATTTTAAATATACAAATTCTTATTCAATTATTTTCAGACATAAGGAGAACTATAGTAGCGAATATATATAAAAATATTTGTTATGAAAAAATTATCTAAAATTGGAAATGAATCATTTTTAAAGATGAATCATTTTTAAAGATGTAAACAGATGATTTTTTTACTATTTACTATTTTTTTAAAATATTACTAAAAATGTTTAAAAATATATAACTATACTACTGCTAAAAAATTCTTTAAAAAAAAATAGCATCTTTTACTAAATTTAACAAATGATGAGCTTAATTTTATTATTTGAACTTGGAATATTTCATAATAATTGCTCAAAAATAATTCAAATAACAAAATAGAATACCTAAATACCTACAAACATTTTTAAAATCTAAAGCTTAAATATCAAACAATAAAATTTTACTACTGTAAAACATTTACGACATTATGCTATCAAATTTTATTAAGTAAACTTGGTTCATACATACATACAGAAAATACAATGCAATAAAATAACAACAAAAATAAAATTGTCCTTATTTCAAATATGAAATATGTAAATTTGACATAAGAAAAATTTAAATTTCATTACAGGGCAGAGTGTAAGTTCTGCAAAGAAAGTTTTCCTTAATCATCTGAAATTTGCAGAACTTTTAATAATCAGCTTGTTTGCCAAAAAATATTGTTTCAACTTCATTTCAAAATAAACATTCCTAATATTTTTTTTTCTTTAAGAAAATCTTGAAAATCTAAAAAAACATCTACACAAATTGAAAATGCAATGCAATAAAATTCTGCTCATTATTCAAACTATATTCCAATATTTTTCAAAAAGAAAATGGGAGATGATTATTGCTTTATATCACTATGAAGGAGGAGTGGGAGTGCTGAAAATGCCATTCATCCAGTTTAAAGAATTGTACAAAACACGCAGATAAAGATGGAATAACTGAGATTGTAGAAAAGACTAAAAATGAAATTTTTAAAATACAGTTACTCAAACAAATAAGCAAAGAGCTTTCAAATTTGTAGAAACTGCTTAAAACCGGAATTGCAAAAACTACAAGGATTCAAAAAAAAAAAAAAAAGTAAGCTAATATAAACGAACAAATATAAAATTGCTAAAATATAGTAATCATCAGAAAAAATTCATATGAAATTAGAAAATTTTACTTTCTTAAAATGGAAGCGACAGACGAAGTTGGTAACTTACTAATGAAACTGCATGTTTAGTTTCAAACTGTTGTCAATGAAATAAAATCCAAGAAACAATTTTAAAAGTAAATTAAACATTTATATCATAAATTTCATTATAAGCTTGAAAGCAAAAGAAATTATACAGTACTTCATGAAGGAAAGAAACAAAAGTAAAAAAGAAAATAATGCACGAGTTGAGAAAAAAAAAAGTTGCACAAGTTGATAAAAAAGAAAATTATAAAATCAAAGAAATCTTACATTTTAAAGAATACTAAACAAAGAAATCTAAACTTCTCTTTTAATAAAAGTAGTACTAAAAAAACTTGAAAATCTTCTATTATCATCAATTCTGCAAAGCAAAGAATTTTCCTTTAAATTAAAAAAAAAAAAAAAAGTTAGCCGATTCTAAGAAATTACAACATGAAAAGTACCTTTGATTAAGCAGCAGGGCAAGAAATAAAATACAAATAATAAAACTTCTAAAAAGACATTCAAAGACAATACAATAAAAATTTAATTGATTAAAAACATTCCTTTCTAAACTCAATATATAATAATAAAACAATAGCTTTAATTTATAATGGTATAATAATATACCATTATAAAAGAAATATGTTTTATATACAGTTCCAAGGTACAAATAAGCATATTATATATATATAAAGATATAGAAAAATTCTTAGAAAATAACAGATAATTATTGCTCAAAAGAATCCTCATATGGAATAAAATAAGAGAAAAATGTGATTAATCAATTGTACAATGAAAAATAAATAGCAAATAATCAGTCAACAATTATTAGTATCAAGTAAATAAAAGAAATTTCTACAGAGGTTATCATTAAAATGATAACAGTAATAATAGAACTACATAGAGTATTCAAAGGAGTCCACCAATTCTTAAACTATTAGTAAAAGTTATAACTTCAATAGTAGCAGAGAAGAATATTCAGGATATGTAAAGAAATTTGTTTACTTGAACATTAAAAATAATTTTCTCTTTAATACAAAGAAAACTGAAAGATGATGAAAAAAAAAGTCTTGCATGAAATAAATTCATACCAAAAACACATTATCACAAAGACAGATTTCAAAATTTAAATTGTTCTAAGAAGTTACTTCTTAATTTTTTTATGATTAAGTGACATTATAAAGAATGAAAAATTTACTGTAATTGCATAAAAAGGCTTAAAATAATTAAAAATGATATCAATAAATGATGCTATAATGGTACAAATAATTGCCAATTTTTAAAATTTGGCAATTTTAAAAACTATATATATAATATTGCTACATTTCTATTTTAACCAGAATTAAAATATAAATTTGTAAATATGTGCATTAAATAATATTTTTTAATTTAAATAAAATTTTATGACTGCATTTTAGATCAAAAAATATTTTACAAGACAAAAAAAATACAATTTTGTAATATAAAATGAGAAATAAGTATTATAGCCCAATATCAATTGTACTTTCTATTATGATAAAAGAGATGAAATCTTAAGAATTAAAGCTGAAAATTCTATGGTTTTAATAAAAAATTTAAAAATTCAAAAATTATTTGGAAAGCTTGTGATAAAAAGTTCCACTAACAAAATTCCAACTTCTTAATAATAAGTGCATTTCTGGTAGCTGTGGAAAAGCATTTAATATATATTATGTAACATTTATTCCATAAATTATGAGCTAAAACAAGTCTGACTAAATTTGCTAAGAAAACATAATATAATGACACATTATATATTTTGTTTTCTTTCAGTTAAATCATATCATAAAATGATAGCAATAGCAGTGAAAAAAAAAACTAAAGTAATAGATTTCTTAAGAATAAGAGAAAAAATATCACTTGAAACGAGTTCTAAGAAAATTAAATTTTTTAAGAGAATTATTTTTCAATTAAAAACAAGAATGATAAGGATAATTCATTTAAGAAAGAAATAATTAAAAAAAAGTCATTTTAATAAATAGTGATATTTAAATAATCATGTTTTTTTTTTACTAGTTGTTACTGGATATGACTTTAAAAAAATGGAATTCATGTAAAAACTATAAATGCTATGTTAAGAAATATGAATGAATAGAACACTGGAAAACAAAAGAATGAGCAAAAATAGCATTGCATGGATAAGCATGTAAAATGATAAATTAAAACACAAGCAGGAAGAAAGTAGCATGCTTTGCATAACAAGATCAAAATGATCATAAAACGTGTATTAAATAAATACATTTCTCTTTCAAATTCCAAAATTTCTTTTTTTTTTAAATAAATACAACTTTTTTTACAAGGTATGCATTTTTGACACAAGCTCCGAACAAGAAAAAGAAAAACTTTATAAAATAATGAATAAAGAATTTTGTAAAATAATGAATTGTGCTAAATATAAATACCAAGAAATAAAATAAGTATGATCAATTTAACAATAAAATAAATGAATTTATTTAAAAAAATGTTTAAAAAATTAAAAATATTACATGAAAGAAAATTAATCTCAATAATAAAAAATTCGACTTCAAAAATACTAAAATTTGTGCTTTTACAAAAATGTGTCATGTCAGATTTAAAATCATTCTTTGTTATTATGAGTGCTATTTTATAAAACATTCTTCACCTTTTAATACTACTTCTACTATGAAACAACAAGAAAACTTACCTTTGTAAAATTTAGTAAATCTATTACAAAAATAACAAATAAAAGTTCCAATCCTTATTTTTCAAAAAATTTGCAATTAATTTTTTTACAAGAATAAATAAAATTTCAAAAAGAAGTACAAGGAAATAATCTTCCATTACAGTCGGCATATATTGTCAATAATATGTCATTCAATACCAAAGCTAAGAAACAACTGAAAGCATCAATTAAAGCCATTCTCTATTTGAAGAAATTGCAATCTGTACTTCATTAAAAAATTTATAAGATATATAGGATAAATACTATTAATCCTTCTCTACTCAAATAATTAGTAAAACAAAAATAAAATCATGAATTTTATATCTAGGAATATCAAAAAGGAAATTTTTTATATGAGATATCTTACAATTCTCAGCGGTGACAAGTGTCACACTTCATATTTAAAATCAAAAAAATAAGTTAGATGTGATCAGAAACTTAATTAAGTTGCAGAGCACTTAAATAATAATAATAAAATAACATGGAAGAACACAAAATATCCAAAAACCAAAGCTAAATGCTCTTTATTATAGAAAACATTACTTTTGTTCTCGATTCATCAAAGAAAAGAATTCAAGAAATTACTCATGAGAAGGCTCAACTTAAACTGAATTAAATCACAAATAGAACAAAATTTTAACCATCCATCAATTGAAATAGTTTTCTTTGTCGTGATTTTTTTCATTTATTTTAAAAGATACATTAATTTTATATTTATAAATTTAAATAGTCTTATTTACAGATGCACCTTTTGATCTATAAATTCATACACAATGAAGATAAATTTTTAAAAAAATGCCAGTTCTAATAATTAAAATCTCTAAAAATTATTTCTAAATACAACAGCAATAGACGAATATTTATATTAGACCCTCTCCCTTCTACTTGTACAACATCAGATTATATTTACTGATTTAAAATATTGCATTTATTATTTTTTTAAATCTAATTTCTCTTAATGGAAAAAAATATTTAATGGAATGACAGCATTTTGCACAGCTTTTGAATATTTCAGACTGTACAGGAACTTATTACATTGCTTTTACAAATTGGTTACACTTTAAAATATTATAATTATGCTTTTGACAATACACCCACAGTTTTCGAGAATGAGCACTACCTACTGCCGTGGGTCATCACAGTGCATAGCAATTATCATTTTATAATACTCAGATATTGCATTCACAGTTGTAACACAAGCACACGGTTCACATACTTCATCAGTTATTTGAATTAATATTTTTTCTTGAATACAATATTTCAGTACTTTAAAGAATCAATTATTTTATTTATTAACACAAAGTTTTGAATAATATATTTTCAAAGAATATAAATATATGCTTTGATATGCTGCTAAATCTTACCCGCATAAACTTAACCCTCTCGCTGCATATCACGTGATTTCCACGGGCAACATAGAAATAGCAAAATTTGGGCAACTCACGAT
Source organism: Argiope aurantia (assembly GCA_026543865.1). Taxonomy (NCBI): domain Eukaryota; kingdom Metazoa; phylum Arthropoda; class Arachnida; order Araneae; family Araneidae; genus Argiope; species Argiope aurantia. Next base: position 129,636 of record JAPMOR010050257.1, on the reverse strand, counting down.
TTCAGCGGGGATGCATTTTTCATCTATTTAGCTGTGCAACCCACTCTTTTCCCATTCATGGTTTTATTTCAGCTTTTCTGGTTTTATTCAGATCTGGGTTAACAGATAGTGTTAGTTGTCCATGCTTCTGTGAAATATACAAGCATGTTTTGCAGCATGATGCATGCTCTTTTCAAAGTTCAAAGATGTCCGACAGGAAATGTTTCACAATTTTTGGACCTATTTTGATAATAAAATTATGCAGCGAGAGAGTTGAAGAACTATTTTTAAAGAATTGAAAGAATAATTTTGGTTTAAACAAATGGAAACTAAATGCAAAGAAAACATCAGGGAAGATTAATAGATAGCTTTGAAAACAGAAGTCATTAAATATACAAAATTACATTTGCATTAATTACAAAATCAAATCAAGCTGCTATTCACAATTTTTAAGGCTCACTTTTGGGTGTCAGCCCACTGCTTATATAAATAACAGAGAGCCTCTGAACTCCTTAAGAATTCAGGATACACCAATGTGCCTTAAGGATATTTATTACACATTCCATCTTATTTATTTGCCCCAAGAGTGATATTTCATCAAATTGACATAAATTCACTCTAGTGGGCATGATATCAAATAGCCATCAATGAAAGCAGGAAAGCTTTGACTGATAGCAACACCTCAATTTATTCCTCTTATGTTTTGTGGCACAACAAAATTTTGTCACAAAACATGAGAAATCCTATTGGGTTCTCAAAAAAGTCATGATAACATCTTTTATTTTACAAATGCTATTTATATTAAAAAACAAATAGAATGCAAGTTTAATTAAATCTTGCCATCTTTCAGTAAGCTTTAAAATTTATTTTTTATCTTAAACATAGAAAAACTAAAAAAGATAAGCACATTTATAGTTCTATCTAAATGAAATATGTTATCTCTCTTTCTCTAGCTATTTAGAGCTTTACATCCACGTAGGTAAACTCGGTCTGAGAGGTTTCTTGAAACAATGTGCCATACAAAACTAAATGTTCAATGATATAAAATCTATCAAGTATAGAAGAAGTAACAATATACCTTCTCAAAATTTAAACAATTTTTAATCAATAAATCAAACCTCAAGTGCGATTTTATATTATTGTGATGCCCCTCTCCCCCCCCTAGAGAGCTAGGAATACTCCTGCACAGGAATACTCCTGTAAGTAACAAACACAACATTCAAATTTCCTATTTTATAAAATGCATATTACAGATATTTATATAAGTTATCAAATAAATATCTTTGAGTTACTAAAAAACCTAAATATGGAACTTGCTGATATACATCCCAGTTTCTTCATTTCATCATGGACATTTGAATGATAGGTGTCAAATGATGTTGGAATATCTTGCATTACAAAACAAATATTTGACTCAACTAATTCATTTATTTTGACATAGTGAGTCTTCCACATCAAAAAGGATAATTCAGATTAAAATTATCTTGACAACAATTCATACAATGCTCATTTTAAATTTCACATTGTATTTTTTTACTAGTCTCATATATGTTCTTCCCTCTATGAAAGTAAAAATATAGCAATATTATGCAATTTGATGATAAACCAATGTCATGTATTCTAAGGGGGGGGGGGGAAATATGCATCATGACTTTTCATAAAACCTGATAGAAATTTTGAGGTGTGTTCGAGTGCACTGAAGCACAGTTTCATTAGTAATGATAATGTTAGCTCTAAGAAGAAGACAACAGGTACAAACCTATGTCTTCTTAACACTGAGCATCAAATGTTACCAATAGAATATTAAAAAATATATAAATATAACATTAAAATACTAAAGTACAAAAAGAAAAAGTTAGAAATAAAATCAATTATTGATGCCAATTATAAGCAAACATATTATTTTACAATATGATATATATATATATATATATATATATATATATAAAGAATGTTTTAATCTTTTTGATTTAATAGAAGATATTCATTTGTGTGTATGTACTCATGAATACATCAATATATTAAATAACAAAACCATAATAAAGAAAAGGTAAAAACAGTCAAACTAAGCTTTTTCTTATGGAATTAAAGTATGACTGGAAGAAACAAACTTTAGGCAGTTTCACCCCCTCCACACACACACACACCTTTTTTTACGTGAACAAATTCTATAAAACAAAAGATGGCAGTATGACTATATGTATGAGTGCATCCAATAAATTCAATGCAATACCATTTCTAAATTAAACTTAAGTAAACTTAAAGTTTTTTTTTCAAGTTTTTATTATATATGGAGTTAAATGGATTTTCCTTTCTGGTCTAATTTTAGCAAATTTAATTAACCAATGTAAACATTTTATTCATGTCAATACTGTTTGCTTAAAAAAATGTTAGTTCAGTTACATTTTGGAAATATTCCTTATTCAATATGAAAAAGTTAAAAGTGGTACCACACTTTCCTCCTTGCAGTTACGAAATGCTTTTAATATACTATTCAAATTCTTAGTCGCAATTAATTACAAAGAACTTATATATAGCTCAAAATTAAATAAGTTTCATATTTTATTGAAATTATTTTAGTCATACTTAATTTCACACCAAATACATAACAATTCTCATTTCAGAAAATTTCTTTAATGTATAAATACTGAATAAAGTGAAACATAAAAATGTGCTAAAAGCTACAAAGCATTTTATTGACTTTCCCCATTTTAATGTAAATTGCCGAGGATTTTTTTTATTCATTTAAAAGGAAGAAATTTCATTACTTCTGAAATGGAAACTATGAAATCGCTTATAGGGTTCCCACGGCTATTGAATGAAAAAAAAAAATCAAGGATCATGCAATTTTAATTGAACATTTTCACTGTTAATGTTGATTTTTCTTGATCATTACTTTTAAATGTTAAAGTGAAAAGCATAAAAGAATGCTATGTTCATCTTGCAGTTAATAAAGTGAACTAAAAAGTGCATAATGAGTTTTAAGATCACAATGGAATATGCCCATATTATTTGTGTACACATGACAAAACTAGATGCTAATTTTGCACACATAACCACTGACATTTCACTTCACTTTACATACTTGCACTCGAGCTGAAGCACTAAAATTTTTTGTCCTTCTTTGCTTTCCGAGCTTGTTTGCTTGCAGGCTTCACACTTTTCAAATTTCCATTCTTTAAATTAGCTATTTGAAGCTTATATGAATTGTATTTACCTTTCTTATACTTTTCATAATTTGATATTGTAAACTCTGCTTGTCAATATATTAAAAACTCAAAATATTTAGAGTCAGTATTTATTTATTTGCATACAATGCAAATTCCTTTGTGATTTGAAAGTCCTTTATTCTGCCATATATTAAATTCATCTAAACCAAAAGCTTTGCAATATGTCCTCTCCCCCTTTTTTTTCAGGTTTTCATAGAATGTTTATTCCTTAAAGCTTTTAAATTCAATATTTTTATTTAAAGAGAAACTCCATTTATCTAGAGCCAAGTTGTGGGATAGTATCATTCGATTTTTCATTACAGTCCATAATTTCCGATAAGATTTATCTATTTTGATGAAAAATTATCAATTTGATTCTTAGATATTTCAAATTTCTAAAATCCAACAGAATATTTAAAAAAAGAAACAATCATTTAAAAAAAGTGTTAAATTCCATCAAAATGATACCATTCTTTCTTATATTTGCTGGCAATTCACAAATGTAAAAAGGGCTTCCATTTTGTTGTTGCAAAAACAAGCTTTTTTTTTTTTTTTTTGTCCATTTTTCTAAGATCTAAACCACTCATACTCCAGATAAATACATAGTTGACAAAAGACATTTAAAAATCCAGAAATGAAGATCCCAACATTCTTATGATTCAGATTTCTTAACTGTTTTCCTGGATTTTTTTTTTTTTTTCTCCTCATTAATAGGAATCTTTTCTTAAGATTTTGTCCCCACTGAAACACTACTAATATTACTGAAATTGGCATATGAATCTTTGTTTGAAAAATCAAACTTGAAAATGCCATTTATAATTGTTCAGCCATCAAAGAACATCCTGCTTTTATAACCAGTGTCTAAAAACAGAAAAGTGAACAGCCTCTCTAGCAGAATGATAAAAAAAAAAAAAAAAACCTAGCATTCTTGTCAATCACTAGAAAAACTCAATTTGATAATTAATATCAAATCATTGCTATAATTTGCAATAAATTTGATATACAGAATCATGCAGAAAACTTGCATTTTCAATGTTCTCAACACTTATAACACTAAGACAACTCCCCATCTTTACTGCTCATTCAGCAGAGCTGCATTCTTTAGTATTGAGGTTTTATAAAAACTTTTTTAATCCTCAGCCTTTGAAAATTTTATACTGCCCTACTGTCTTACTAGTTAATCTTTGATACACTCTAAATAAAGGAATGTCAATATCTCATATGAACATAAAGACAAAACATAGGATACAAATAATCACATTCTCAATAATGTTTAAAAAAAGTTTATTTTCTTGGCATTTTATCGTTCAAATATACCAAAAAATTCCAATTTACCGATACCATAAATTGGAATGGATAAAATCCTTCTCAAGATGGGTAAAATACTCATTTTATTCGCAGAATTACCAAATTCTAGTAAAGTATTTTTGGCTGTGAAATGGCTTATAAAAGCTGAACCATATCTCAACCTCTATGGTTTTCATCCAACACCAAACATGTAAATCTGCTTTGTTTGCGAAGATTTTTTGAATATTTGTAACCATAAGATGATATATATTAAGATTATACAGACATTTAAGTTTACAGACCTTAAATAAAAAAAATTAAGTAAGAAATGGCATGGGAACTTTTCACTAAAAAATTTAATTTGCCTTGCAAGCGTTATACAAACAAAAATATCTATGCACTTCAAAAACCATTTTTAGTGCTGTATCCAAACATAAAGAAAATGCAATGAATTATACATTAACTCCCATTGCTGGATTGGAAATAGATGTGGTTCCTATAAAAATACCCTTTTTCTGGGTTCTGAATTTCCAAAGCAAAATCAAATCACAAGTTCCTCTTCTCTCAAATCACAAAAAAAAAAGATGCTTACACCACCTATTTTTTAAGGACAAGAGACTTCCAAAAAAATCAAGTATTTCTCTGGAGCTCCGAGTATGGAAAAAAAAAATTTAAGTTATGTGGGAACTCTTGTTTTTCCGGGGGAAAATTAATAATTACTTATACTCATAATTATATATATATATTAGTTCATATTTTAGATAAATTACCTTCAGATATATATTTAAAAACACACCAAAGAGCTACTTCAAAGTTGATATTTCATTTTCCTTAATTTTTTATACAACTTTTTATTGATGACACATATTCATAGCAATATAATTATAAACAAGTCAAGCAAAAAAATTATTAATAATAATGCTTGAAAAAGTACTGAGTAAATGAAGTATAATCTTGATTAACACACTTACTCTGCCCTACAAATATCTATCAATATGTTCATTAAAGCTGGAGTTCTTGAAAATCATACCAGTACACAATTTATAATGATAAATATCAACATTATATTTATTAAATATGATATTAATAAAATATATTAGTATGATAAAATAAACATCAGCCTACCACAATATTTGACTTGGAAATATATCATCTATACAGTACTACTAAAAATACAGATCTAAATAATGTGATCAAGTGTCTTTATTATCATTATTATTACTTACTTACTTACTTAAAAAAAAATATTAAAATAAATTTAAATACTAACCTTTCATTGATGGTTTTCTTAAATTCTTCATTCTCATCCACCAGATCTCTATAATTGTCATTGGATAATATAACACCACCAGTTTTAGCTGCCAATTCAACAATAAACCTATAAAGCAATTTTTTAATAATTAAAAAAGCTTTTTAAAAAAACCTCTTTTAAATTTAATGGCTTTTTTTCAGTGAGTGAAGACTTCAAAAATGAATGAATTTTAAACGTTAAAGAATGGAAACAATTTTTGTTATAAATAGGATAGTTTCCCTCCATTATGAAATATATTTTTCATTTTATATTTAATAAGAAGAAATATATATATATAACAAATTAAGTTTTGTAACATATATAAGTTACAAATTGTAAATGAAATATATATATTGCATATTTAATATTATGTAGCCTTTACCACCAATAAATTTGGGTTATTATGAACAAGAAACCAACCTAACTTGAAAATTAAGTTAAAATATTCTTCCTGAAAAACAAATACACAAAGACCCCTCTTTCATATCTTGCAAATGAACAGTGTTTATGAGATATCTGTGTATAATGATACACAAATGCATTAAAAAACAATTAAATATGATTTCAAGTAGAAGAATACATTACAGATAATATAATAGGATGATCATGTTTAAGAATTACAAAAATTTATTAATTCTTAAGTAGTAAGGGATGTAATGGTAAGTTAGGTAGTAAAGGTACTTACAAAACTTTTAAATAATAAGATTAATCAAAATTTGAGAACATTCTTTAAATAATAATAAATCATAATTTTGAATAAAAACCTATGAACAATGTTTTAAAATGAGCTTTTTTATTTCAACAATCTAACTCTTTTTAAAATAGTTTCTAACACATTTTTATTGTAATAAAAATACTCAATAAAATGAAATTCATTACTTAATTAAGTCTTACAATTATTCACTTTTAACATAACAATAAAAAAAATTTCCCTTTTCCAAATTTTAACTACAAAGGAAACTTTTCAACACTGTTTTTATTAAAACATGTATGTCTTTAAGATGGCATTCTTCCCGAGAATAGCATATATAAAAAAAAAACAGAATACAGCAACTGAAGCAATCAAGATTAAACTAGTATCATGCTATGATGTTTCGAATTAGATATGAATTTGCTTTTTTATTATATTACTGATTTATAAACTAAAGAATGGTGCACATTTGATATTAAGCTTAGTATATTTGACTTTACCTAATATATTAAGAATATTACCTAATGTCATAATACATTCATGACACATGTTCAAAAATAATCATGTTTTATAAATATATTTTTGCAACTTATGCTGCCTTTATCTCTTTATAATTACAAAACGAAAACAGTAAATACAAAAGAAAAAATGATTAACATCTTCATAATGCAATTTTTTAACTAATTAAAAAATTAGCAACTTTCTCTTCAAAACAGTTCCATGATATGGTAGTTTCCACATTATATTTGATTTTATCTAATAAGTAATACAATAGATATGCACCAGGAAAATATGAATAAACTTTTTTCTTGGTCATTTATAACATGGTCTTTATTAAATCTATTATAAAACAAGAAAATCTACAATGTTATGAAAATACTTAATGCACATTGCAAGCTTACATAAAAAAAGAATATATTTACTTGTGTGAAAATAGACTAAATTGCAAATTCATCTAAAGCAAATTACATTTCTTAAAAAATTGACATATCAAGGTATTTTAACTAATAAAGAATTATTCAAAAAAATCAATCCAAAGCACAATTATTTTAAAATTGTTATAAAAACAAACAAAATATTTTATAAAAGCTTTTTGTGATATGTTTCTATAATTTATAATAAGACAGAATAAACGATGAATTTAATGAATACAAACATTATGGAAAGATCCGAAAGTTAAAATTAATTATGTTAAAAGTATTCAAAAATCCTTCACATAATAAATTTAAAAAATATTTATTATTTTATACATATTTTAAAATTAAAAAAAACTCTGCTTTACCGATCATCATAGCATGTGACTCTCTTATTATTTATTCTCCTTGATGGTGTGAAAACAACATGTTGTGCTTTGGCTAATTCTTCAAGTAATGGCTGATCAGTAGTCAGAATTGGTCCAAACCTATTATGTCGGCGGTAGTGAGGAACAAAGGCCGTCACTTGCGTATGTCCTCTTTGCAGAAAATAATCAATAGCAATTTTAATACCTTTGCAAGAAAATGTATTGGTGACTCGCCCATGCCTGTTTAAAAATTTTATAAATAAAAATCAAACATCAAAAAATTAACATTTAGTCACAGTTAAAAGTTTAATAGTATGGTCAGAGCAAAAACCAGGGTGCGTAGCAAGAAACTGCAACAAAAATTAAGTACTCTTAAGCACTTTTTAAACACCTTTGAATATGTAAACTGCTTAGTATATAAGCACATTATTTTTTTTTTCTGTTTTATAAAAATGCATAGTTTTTAGTGAAAAAAAAAATTCATTTTTAAATGGGAATTTAAAGGGAAATGGAAATTTAATTTAAAGTATAAATTCTTTAAATTTTAATAATTATTTCTGTATTTGCACAACATTTTCAATTGTACAATTATGCCTTTTTTAATTTGATAAAAATGTAGAAATGATCATAAAAAAATTATCAATATAAAAAAATTAAGTCAGCTTTTATAAGATTGACAATAAATATCTATGGACTTTTCCAGGCTTTCTTAAAATTGAAGTTTAATTTAGATAGACACATTTCGGAAATTGTCGATAGTGATATAGAAGCTCAGCATGACCAAATATTTTATATTTGAATTCATATAAGCAACAACAAATATGATTCAACATGGCTGGGATGGAAAGAGTAAATTTCCTTCCACACTGACTCCTTCTATTCAGATATTTTAATTGCAATCATATAAAGCTGAGAACAAAAAAATTTCTATGGCTATCATGACTGGCAAAACTGCCACGATATTGATGATAGGACGTCATTTTCTAAACGAGTTTTAAAATAATTTTTTATAGAAATAGCAACGTTCACTAATGATCAGACTAAAAAGAAATTGTCTTATTGCCTCTTATTTCTAAAAGCCCTTTTAATGTTCAACATTCCTAAAAATTAATGAAAACCTGTTTTACCATACAAGCAAAAATTCTTATTTAAAAAAAATTACACAAAAAGCGTTATATATTACGAAGGAATGAAATGCTTTAAACAAATTCATGAAGTCAACAACAAAAAGAAAAGTTAGCTCCGAGTTAGAACCTAAACGAAAATAAATTGGAGGGAGTGCTTCTCCCAAAACTTTCTCACATACTGCCAGAAAATGCCTAGCATGGCATCAGCTAACAATAGTTACAAAATATTAACCTTAGGAGTGAATAAACATTTTTACTGATTTTATCATGTGATCATTGGCAAGTGTTTTGAGATTAATCTCTAGCATGCGGTTCAAAGTACCCGCAAAGCAAATTTCGGTTTCAGACACATTCTTCGCAATTGATTAAAACAAAAATCTGACTCAAAACTACACTCATAGTCACCAAATTTCATACAAAATTTGATATATTTTAAGTCATTCCGTTTTTGAGTTATCGCATTTGCATGTTTCTGTAAGTATAGACTGACATACAGTGAGCCCCTTATTGGATTCAGCTCAAATTTTAGAAAATGTTTATACAATAGATATTAAATCTGTGCACTAAATTTTACCTATCTAAGAATCTTTTTTTTGTAATTATCACACTAACGTATATTCTTAGTTAATCAGACAGACAAACAGACTTCCTCTAAACAAATGTTGTTGCAAATTTGATCGAAATCTACAAATTTTGTGTGAAGACCATATACCAAATTTCCTCCATCTAGCTCAAAGTGGGTTTTTTTTTGTGTGTGTGTGTAATCTGTGTGCCAGACAGACATTTTCTGAAAATGTGTCTTTCGAATTCAGGGAGATTTCAAATGTGGAAATTTTTTTTTATTACAATTTTAACAGCTGCAAAATAATTGATTCAACAATTCGAAGAAGCAGTCTTGTTTTGAATTTCATTATAATAAAAATCATTGGTATAAACTGTGTCCAAAACTAATTTCTCAAAAAATTTTAAGACTAAAAAGAAAAAAATTTAAAAATACAATTAACCAAACAAAATTTTTATCATTGAAAAGCTATCCTTTTTTAACCTTTAAAACAGTGTTAAAATATTTTTTGTATGATAATATACTTAGATGTTCTGAAGAAAACATGTTAAATTCTATTTTTTAATTTAACTTTGAATTAAAAGTTTGAGAAATCCATTCTTAGTGGGGTTCTAAAGCCCAAAAAATAATTTCCCAAATTTCATGCTCCTAACTTCAATGGCTTTATGCTGGGCTAGCTCAGAATAAGTCTTTATATATTAAAGGAGATTTCATTGGGGAAAAAATTTCTGTAAGTCATAAAAAGAAAAAAGTCACCACAAAATAATAAAATCTAAACCCTAAAAAAATTGTAAAAGACTTTTTTTTTACTTCTTCAAAATGTTTTAAGTACCGGATCATTTTTAAAATTTTTTTTCATAATCAAAACAAATTTGGCGAGATTAGTCCAACAAATAAAAATGTTCAAATCGATGGGGACATATATGTTATTTTTAAAGCAGCTTTTCCCATGTTCAATATAATATTTTGGCACATCAAATTGATTTTGGTGTTCCCATTTTTTATTAATCGGACCATATAGCATATTCTTCTTTAACAACAGGTAAAAGTTTAAATATATACTTACCAGACATAAATAAATTCTTCAACATCTAAAACATTAAAAATTGAAAGAACGGTTTTCAATTCGCAATAAGTATGGCATAGAACGCATTTCGTACTGCCCGTTCCTTATAACTATTGCATTATTTATAAAAATGATAATGCATTTTGTTAAAGAAAAAGGAGGGAAAAAAAGATCAGAAAGAGAGGGAGGGGAAAAGGAATCATTAAATGTTATCATAATATGCACTGGAATACTTTTTCGAACCCCTGGAATACTTCTTCGAATTCTTCCTTTACATTTGTTTTCTTTTTTTTTATATACATCCGGTAAACAAGCTTTTATGCCCATGATTTTGAATTATCATATTCAACTTGTGGGGAAACAAAACAATACGAAAAACTTTCTTTGTCTTCACGAGAAAATAAAGCACTTTTTTCAAAAAATTAAGCACTTTTAAGGTGCTTAAAAATGATTTTTAAATTTAAACACTTTTTATGACACTACGCACCCTGAAAAACAAACTAACAAGAATAAATAGTTCAAATGAATAGAAAGTGGTTTAGAAGAACACCTATAAAATTTAAATAATAATCTCTGAAATATAAACTTGTCAGATATTTATGCCATGATATTATATAATCCCCGATTCACAAAATCCTTGGAGCTCAGAAACCTCAAAATATAGAAAACTCTACTGTTAAGAAAAAAAATGTAAAAAATTCCCAATAACCTCCAAAACTACAATAAAAGTTTACCTTATTAATGAGTTGATAGAGAATAAAGGTAAAAATCTTTAACCAAAATTAATTGTCTTAGCTGTAGCTTTACATATTTTACTGAAATGAAAATTCTAAGAAAGTCTTTCCATCTCAAAGCAAATCTGAGTAAGGCAAGCACTCTTAACCAAGAACATGCTTCAAGTATCCTAGACATTATACTTAACAAAAGAGAAAGGATATTTGGATATTCTAGGTCCCAAATGGACACTTGTGAGTTTTCAATATTGAAATTTTTTAGACTGCAGGTATTATAATTGTAAATGCATGCAAAAAGATTAAAGGTCCATTCATATTTTTACAAAATAATAATAATAATAATAAAGTAATTAATTTAATGTAATAAAAAACAACTATTAATAGCTAATGGTTAACTAGCCAAATATTTCTCACATGTATAATTTCTTCCAGCAAAATTTCCAATTCATGCTTTACTTAAATTTGAATCAAAATATTCATCTTAAGAAAATTTCAACATAAACATTATCTTGCAACAAGTACAAAAAAATTGATTGCAAAAAAAATTTCTTACTCTCGAGCAACATTACTGCCATCAATTACAACAGGCCTTAAAGACTTAGGTCCACTAACAATGCCTCTTGGAATTTCATCTTCTATAATAATATCACAGTCATCTATTCCATTAGGAATGTTTTCTATCTTTTCTTCAGAATGTAAGGAAATAAAATCAGGCGACAGTGGTGAATCACTCAATTCAATGGTGTCATCTACTGGATTATGCTCATTGAAGTTTCCATTTAGTTGTGCATTTTCCACAGAAATATAACTAGGTGAGGGATTTGGTGATTCAGCTTTTGTTTTAGTTGATGAGTTGATTTTGCCATCAATTTCATTAAAGTTCACAGTATTTTCCTTTTCACTAATGATAGGTATATAATCAGTTAGAGGAGATGATTCATCTTTTGACTGATTCTGTACCTGACCAATAAAAAGAAAACCTATCTTTTAAAAAAAACTTATAAAACTGAGGCAATCAACTTCAGTTAATAGTAGACAGTAAAAAGCTGCCAGTTAATCAAAGTTTCCAATTAAGTAAAAAATTTTAAAAAATATTTCTGATGGAACAGTTTCTATAATTTGTAAGTGACACAGAAATAATTTTAAAAAATACAGTGAAAATTCTAGTTATGCTAAGAAGTTGGAAGCTTTTGACGATAATCTCTATCATTCTGTATCAGAAAATAGTGAATAAAAATTACAATACATATAGCAAATACATTAATATTTATATAAAAAAGAATTAATCAAATTATTAATAAATTTCTTACGATAACACATAACAATAAATTAAAATATTTTTTTTATCCGCTACAGAAATATAAATATGTACAATAAATTCTACTTATGCCAATAAATTGGATTAAATCTTTTATTATTAAATATACTATTAAATTCTAAACAAATAAAAGTTTTTAAAAATGCATCAATACAAAACAAAAAAATATCTGGACAATGCTGTTTATTCTGAAATAAATCATTGCAAATTAAAACTGTAAATGACAGTTACTATCAAAATATGTTCTCTTGTAAGTATTTCTTCAAATAAAGGCCACATCCATATTTAGATTTACACAACCTCAATTTTTTTTTTTTTTTTTTTTTTGCAAATAGCAATATCCAATTTGATATATATCTAAATTCCCCAAATTAAAATAATTCAAATAAATATAATATTTTGTAATCTTGAGGAAACTGTAATTGATAAATAAGCACTTAAAATTTAAAATTTTTAATGTTAAATGAGAGTTTCTGCTTCTCAATATCTTTCAAAATACAATGAATCTTTGAAAATATTTCTTATTATTTATTAAAATATTCAATAAACAAAACAAAAGTTATGAATTTAAAAAGATGAAAATATATTTCATATTTTTATTTGATTTTTAAAACTGCATGTTAAAAATTTTTGAACAGAAACTCAAATTTTGGTGCCAACTGAAAAAGCAAGATCTAAAACATCACTATTCTAAATTTTATTCATTTCCTTCAAATACAAGGCCTTCTAAACATGATCTTCCTTTTTTTTTCTTAAGGGGGGGGGGGCATCTTAATGCTACAAAAGGATATTCTGGCAGGACTAAAAAGAAATGTTAAAGTGAAAAAGTAAAGAAAATATGTTTTTTCAACATTACTTTTGATTGATTTGTTTTCTTTTTAAATTATATGCCAAAGTGAATGGGAAAAAAATGACAAGTGTAACAGTTTCTACTTGGATTACATTTAAAGGGTAATTTAATTTGAAAAAAATTAGAGCCAATTATAGCTGTAGAAATGATTCATAAAAAAATTAAATAAATTAGAAACTCAGAAGTAAAATTTGTGCAAAAACAAAATTTATATAACATGGAATAATTGAGTGATCTACTGACTACGTTTGTATTCATTGAAACAGTCGCTATATCTTTTATCCCCCTCCCCTCATAATGTTGGTTATTTTCGACTGATCTGCTTAAAATTTTATATCTGGGGTTTTCTTATTACAAAGAGTCAATTAAAAAAATGGAAAAGTAGGCATAGCAATCAGAAAATTTGAAGTCATATTTATTCAAATTCATTTAAAATAACAACCCCTCATATGAAGGCATTTTAGATATTTTTAACTGTTTTAAGGTGAACGATGCATATGTGCATTTGTGTTCGATTCCCCTGAAGAATGAATCTTGCATTCTTGCATCAGGCATTTGGAATGAAATGATTTCTATGAGATGTTACTAATCCATGCTTTTATCAAAAAAATTAATCCGATATATTTTTCCCCCTAAGTCATATTGGGGTTGAGCAAGTGCCTATGAATCATTATATTTTCAAAAATATAATCAAAAACAGTATGTATGGAAATAATGTAATGAGGATGTAACATAAAGGGAATACATGTGCTCATTTTAACATGTTGCTATAATATATACCCTCATTTGGGATAGGATGTTATGCTAGCAAGAGTTTTTTTCCCTTCCCCCTTCTTTTCTTTGTGCAGTCATGAATACAAGATTGATCATCTTTCTTGGGGGGAAGAGGTAAATTTAGGAATGATTGAGCAACATATTTTTATATTAAACATAGATTATACAGTTCTAAGCGAGATAAAACAAAAACAAACACCAGATGAATATAAAATGTGCAATATCAACACCTCTAGAACGTGTGCTTGGAGATTTTTTTTTATGGCTTTGAAACATTATTACAATTTTTTATGGAACATTTTAAAATATCAATTGTAATTATTCATTTTATCTTTTTAAATTTTAAATCAATCATCTTGTGTTACTATAAGCATTATTGACCATAATAAAATGCACTATATTTTTAATGTTAAATATCAAGTACTTTTAATGATGATTAAAAATATGATATGCATAGTTATATATTAAAAAATTGCTTCATTTCTATGCAAAGAGTATTTTTTATTATTATGCATATATTTACGATATATAATGTGTGTTATAATTAGTGGGAGAAACTGCTTTCAGTCTAAACAAGAGAATCAACTTTTGTTATTCCTGTCCTATGTGATCACTTCTTTCTGAATGCATCTGTTCAAAAGACTATTAAAAAGAGCATTTATTCAGCAATATCCATATTGTCTCCTTAAAATTACCTTTTATAGAATAGGAGTAATAATAAGTGTCCAGATTTTTTTTTAACAGATTTTACAATACTTTTATAAATATAAGACAAAAAGGCAGATACCTTAATTCTCAGGGGAAAAACTATTTGCAGATACCATACTATAGATAAAACAATAGCTGCAGAAATTACATACATATAATGATGGAAATTCCTCCACTACGTCTGTAAAGTCAAGGGGTACGCTTATATTGGGTGTATGGTGCAGCAGTCAACAGGCCTCAGTAAAAAATAACGATGTTTATTAACAAGAAGACACAAATACGTAGACAACAAAACACAGAAAAAACCTACAAAAGCAATACACAGAAGCTCACAAATAGTAATTGTTAGTAAACAACAACAACAGCACACAAAGAGACCAGACAGAATTCAGCAGCATGAGGAATTCTCCAAATGCCTGATATTCTCCATTGTCTCTTCACTTTAGCTGTACTCAACTGCCAACTAACTATTCCACACACAACTCAATGCTGCTTTAATACTTGTCTCCAAGACTTCATCACATGACTCAATCCCACTAATCGCTCAAGCTCCATTCAATGCTTGCACCTCGCTGGACTGATTCAACTTTAACTATATGACTGACATCGGCTTGGATAGCCAGCCTTTTATAGCTTCTGAAGCAGGGCAGAGAAGGTTCTTAAAGAATCAAACATTATTCATCTCCTATTGGTCATATCCACAAAACTCCAGTATCATCCATTCTGCCTCCAAGCCCGGAGGAAGGAAGGGGAAGGGGGCTCATTGATCTAATGTCTGATCAGCATCCAATAGAGATGACCATAAAACTGTTTTTCCTAAGATGGAATTAACTATGCTGGGAAGCAATGTTACATTCTCAGACATTACAGCTATGGATAAAATATTTGACAGGTGCAAAATATTTTTTTTTTTTTAATTTTTGTTCCAAATGATTCAAAATGAGTTTATAATTTTTCATTTGGATTTTATATAGAATTGCATTATGTGCAGTGTATTAATAAAAGGAGTTGTTCCAATGTATCTTATAATAAAAATAGTTTATATAACAGGCAAAATATAAAATATTGAATTTAATAAACATGTTTAAAATTGATTAATACAATTTTCAATCATCCTACTGAACAATCATACAGCTAACAAAGAATAAAAATGAAAAGTTAATATTGATAAAAATTGATTGATAAAAATTAAATTTATATATTGTATTGATAAAAATTTTGTAATTCATGGTCAGTTATTGGTGCTTTTTGTGATTAAGTTACTAAGACCTTACTGAAGACTGCAATAAATTTATTTAGACTATGATTTAAATATTTCTGAAAGTTCAAATAACACGTTTTCAATATAAATTTACTATTTCCCAATGTGGCTTCATACAGACTTAATTTTGAAATTATTGATTTCAGATTTTCAACACTTTAAATAGTTGTTTAAATTCTGAGGAATCTTTTAGGCTAAGGAGTTAAACCATAAAAACCCTAACCATGAAAAACATAACTTTTATCAACTTTCTAATAAGTTTAATTTTATCAATAAACCTTAATAATATATTATTTGCAAATAAATTAGCAGAAAATCAGCACCTAATATCAGCCAAAAAATGAAATCCAAACACTTCACCAGTGAAAATTATTAATTTCCTTAACTTCATGCAAATAATAGCAAATGTAAGTTCTTACAGAAGAAATAATAAATGTGTAAATGATACAAAAAATATTTCATTTACATATACAATTCCTGTATAATTATTTCTTTAAAAGGAAACTAAATTAACAATTATAAATATTTATATATGAAGCATTAAAGATTTAAAAACTGGAAGCATTAAGCAAAAAATAAAAACTTACTTAAAGTTAACATTTATTTAATTTAGAAATAGAACTATTTCTTCACCAGATATAAGCAACATAAAATATTTATCCTCAAATACTTCAGATATCAACAGTCTGAATCTGACATGTACAAAAACAATCGCAACACATAACACAATGTATTATCATCAAGTGTGTCTTTTTACTAAAAATGCCTAAAATACATTAACAGCAATACTATAAATACATACATTAAATATTTTACAGATATGCTATTTGCAAAATTGCATTAAAGTTAGTCAACATTTAAAACATTTTAAATAAATATAAGCAAAAAAATTATTAAAAAATCTGAAATAATTTTCAAACAATCAAAGTTTTAAGTTTCACAAATAAAGAAACACAGAAGAAAATTAATTTCAAATAGAAACTTACATTATCATCATCTGCTGATTCCCCACTGTCCTCTAAGAGTATTGTTGAAGACAAAACTACAGAGTCATCAGATGCTTTACTTGCAGCACATTTTTTCTTAGGTCTTCTCTTTTGCCTTCTTTTACGTTTTGGTTGCATTTCCATGGGATTAGGTGAAAGATTAGAATCACTATCAGAAAGAGTTATAGTGGTAACATTGTTCTCAACTGTAATTCTCTGCTCACGTCTTTGTTTCATTTGGTCCAATCTTTTCTGTATAAAATTCTAATTAAAATTATAATTATTTAACATAATTTCATAATTATTATAATGGCTGATACGATAATACAGTATAGAAGTAGACATATTTACCAAAAAAAAAAAAATATTTTTTCAGCTAAGAACACAATAATATTTCCAATACCATCATAAATTGTTTTAAACATTTTCTATCAACAAATATTCTTCCAATTATTCAAATTAATTGTAAGTCATATCTATTAATAACAGAAATTATGGCCATGATCTAATCATAATTTAATGTCCTGATCTTTCCTATCAATACAAATTCTACCCATTCTCAAAATCAGAGTTTTAAATGACATTTCTCCAACAGTAATTAATATTCTTAAGCCAGTCATAAAACCGTATTCTGATCCTCTTAGTCATCATTAATTCATCTTGTTCTGGGAATTAGAATTTTAAATACCTTCTATTATTCTAGGACTTCAGAAATCTTAAATAGCATCAAAAGAGTAAAATTTTCTTTCTTTTCTTTGGATTCTTTAAATGAGATAAGTCAGCTTATTTATTCAGTAGAAATAGGTAATTAAATTTTTTTTCAATAAAAGAAGTATAAAAATTAGAGATAAAAATAATCTTTAATTATTCTCCTCTGTCACATGTTGAAAAATTTATATATACAGTGTCTCACAAAAGTGATGGGACACTTGTGCTTTACAAAAGGAAACTACAAGAAAATAAATTTAAAAAAAACATGTACAAATTTTATGTGGGTGTGGTTTCATACTTAAATTTAATAGCAATTATTACATAACATACATTTTGTCAAAATATTAATTTAATAAAAATACAATTGTTTAGAACGGAGCAAAAAATAACTCGCATAAGTGATGGGACACCACTCGATATGCAACAAAAATTGTCTGAAATAAGCAATAAAAATATTTTTGGTGGTTTTATTTTTACTCAAAAGCAATTGGCAATAATTTATAAAATCGTCTGCAGTATTTCTCTCCAGTTGGTTTTGGAATTTTTCTGTTTTTAGCCCTGTGCAGTCATGAAAGCTAAACGAAAAGAAACTTCGCCTGAAATTCGAAAATTAGTTATTAATTTGCATATTGAATGTAGAAAATCTATTAGAAAAACTGCTGAAACAGTTAACTTGAATCATTCAACAGTTTTCAATATCATTAAACGATATAAAAAGAATCATACTATTCAGGATGAAAGAAGACCTGGCCGACCATCAAAGCTATAAAATGGAATAAAGCGAATTATCGTTCGAAATATTTAAAAAAAATCCAAGAAAGAGTGCTCCTAAAGTTGCTGCTGATTTACAAGCATTATTAGAAGGGTAATTCGGTCTGCTGGATATCACGGTAGAGTAGGCAGGAAAAAATTCTTCGTAAGTGAAAAGAATAAAAAACTCAGACTAGCTTTTGCAAAATCCAACAGAAATCAGAATTCTGATTACTGGAATACAGTTATATTTGCTAATGAGAGTAAATTTAATATATTTGGTTCAGACGGCAGAATCTTGGCGTGGAGAAAACCTAGGAAAGAATTTCGCAAACAGAACTTGTTGCCAACAGTAAAACATGGTGGAGGAGAAGTTATGGTATGGGGGTGTATGTCGTGTGCTGGAGTTGGTAATCTTGTTTTTATTGACAGTATAATGGATCAGTACAAGTATATTGACATTTTAAAGCAAAATTTGAAATCTTCAGCACGAAAATTGAACCTTCATAACGATTTTAAATTCTACCAGGACAATGACCCCAAGCACACTGCTTTGAACGTTAGACTCTGGCTGCTGTATAACTGTCCTGAAATAATAGAAACACTACCACAATCTCCAAACTTAAATCCCATAGAGAATATTTGGCAAGAGTTGGAATCAAGAATTTGCAAACACACCATTTCTTCAAAACAACAATTAAAATCAGTGCTTCAAGAAGAATGGGGTAAAATCACTCCAGAAATCACAAAAAAATTTGTCGAATCCATTCCAAGAAGATTAAATCATGTTTTAAAAGTAAAAGGAAATCCAACAAAATATTAAAACCTTTTAAAAAGTAAAATATTTGATGGAAAAGTAAGTGTCCCATCACCTACGTGAGCTATTTTTTGCTCTGTTCTAAACAATTGTATTTTTATTAAATTAATATTTTGACAAAATATATGTTATGTAATAATTGTTACTAACTTTAAATATGAAACACACCCAAAAAAATTTTGTACATGTTTATTTATTTATTTATTTTATTACAGTTTCCTTTTGTAAAGCACAAGTGTCCCATCACTTTTGTGAGACACTGTATAGATATTATACACATACTAGCTGTTCTAAGACTAAATGATAAACTATTTTCCTGATTTAAAGGTTATGCTAATTCAGCTACTACAAATGTTTTCCCAAATTAAATTCATGAACCCAATTTACTATTTATATGTAATTCACTAGTGAAACAATGATATTGCAGCATATTACCGAATATCTCAAAATTACTGCAATTCAGCAGAAAATGATTATGACTCCCAAGAAAATATTATGCAAAATATATCATTTTTCAAGATGTACCATCAAATAATGGTTGCACCTATAAATCTGTAGCCTATATAAGTAATAGATACAAATAAGCAAAATGCTTATACAGTAACTGTAGTGTTTTATAAGTTGAATTATATATTCGAGTAATAATTCAATCCACAGCCAAAACTTGCATGGGTATTTCTTTATTTCTGGTTCAAATTTAATACTAGCAAAACAGATTAAAAATACAAATTTGATTTTTTAAAATTATTTTTCCAGGAATTGTAAAGTTTTTAAAATGTTTAAATAATTTTATAATATTTAAATAGCTAGAACTCAAAAATTATTTAATATAGCAAAATAAAATTGTTACTTTGCTCAGGCTTTTCCTTTTAAAAATATATAAAGGATTGGGAACATGGAATAAATCTGATGCCTTCACCAAATCAAATTAAAATATTAGGAGAGATTGGAGGTAAAAACCTCTTCTTTTAATAATGCTATCTAGACATTGCAACAGTAGGACCAGGTACTGTTCATACAAAATCTCTTATCCTAGTTTGGCAAATAGTTTTCAAAATATGAATCAAACAGATTCCATAGAATGTAACCAAACTAATTACTTGTTTCAGTTGAAGTGCAGTTTAGTGTGCCCCCGATTTTGTTGCCAATATGGTAACCCAACGAAATGATGTTATAGCAACCCTAATGTTTTTTTACTGCTTTTTACAAAGGTTGAGTTGTAGATGAACTACAACTATTTTATGAAAGATGTTAAATTAAAAATAATAAAAAATATCAATTAAGGATTTCAATTTTGTATTATAATTCAAAGTTTTTTATTGCTAATAAGACACTGTAATGTTATTTTTAATGTTAATATGAACAGAAAATATTTATTCTTTTGCAATACTTAACTGTCAATATGTGTTTTAGAAATCGTCTGAATTACTGATTTAAAATATTGTCTGCAATGTAATTCCTTGCACTTTTTGTAATTCTTTTGCTGATCTGAGGGTTTCCTTGATAAGTCGTTACTTTGCTAATTGTTCAAGAATAGATATGTGGTCAATGGGATGGCTGGAAATACACTGAACCTGCAGAATGGATGAAGGGTAAACACAATATATATTTTTTACAAGTTCATGAAGTTGGTAAAGGATGCTTATTTGAACTTTTAATGTGAATGATTTGATTGCTTCTCTCTTTTCTTCTGATTATATACTGTTCCTGTTATCTAGACAGTCCTTACGTTCAATGAGCCAGCGAAGCTACGAGGATCCCGCTGCTAGCAAAGCCACAGGATGTTCTTTTTTAAGTTAGAAAATTCTGCCCAGTGTCTTCTTAGATGCTGAAGGCATCACATGCTCTAAATTTTACTCTCTACACAACAGACCGGCACAGTCAGTTTGAAAAACTTTTTTTTTCAAAATTGTTAAAATAAGCAGCAATAGTGATCCCAAAGGTTAAAAACAAATAAAAAATCTTAGAGAAAACAATATTTATCAGTGAAGATTATAATTTTAATGCAGAAAGTGATAACTGTAACTTTTGCAGAAGTGTGTGCTTATTTTGTTCACCATCTTTATTGCCGAATTGGCATCTTTGGCGCAGCAAGGAGCACACTAAACTACACTTTTACCCTTGCTTCCATCCAGGCTTATGCAACCTTCCTACTTTCATTTAAATTCAAAAAAAGAATTGGTTGAACTGAGTAAGTATAGTTGTTCCTTATAATTTCTTCTTAAGAAAAACAAATATCTAATAGCAACAAGGAATGAGTGCATTCCCCCCCCCCCAGTGTTGTTTCTATTAACCTCAGAATATTAATGTTAACCATAATAGTGAAGCTACTAGATTCCAACTCCAACTACTTGTGAAGCCACAGGAAGTTTTTAAGTTGAAAAACCGAGTCAGTGTCTTCTACAGAAGCCAATGACATTGCATGCTCTATTCTCAAAAGCACAGACAAGTTTGAAAAAGTTCCTTATTTCAGAATTCAAAGGAGATTTAGAATTAGTGGTTCATAAAGATTCAAAAAGAAGTCTTATATAAAATAATTGTGATCAATAAAGATTATAATTTTAATATTAAAAAATTGGGTCAGTGTAACTAGTCACTGTTTATCTAGTGCTATTGTTTGTTTAATGTAATTAGTTAATGCATATATAGACAGCCATTTTGATTAGCGATTTTGCACTGCTGCCATATTTGGCGAGGTAAGGATTGAGATTTTACCAAAAAAATTCATTTTTAATAAAGTAAATTGGTAAGGGAAAAAATGAAATACTTTCAATATACATTTAATGATTGTACTTTTAAGAAATATTAAAAATCAGTCCGTATAAATTCATTAAAGTCAATACTGCAAAACACCTAAGGTGAGCGCGGAATTCTTCACTCAGATAGGATTTGGTCACCATTCATCCTACCTAACAATACATTAATAGTTAATAAGTTTTGAACATGAAATTAAATTAATTTAAAATATACTCTCACCTTTACAAGATCAATTTTCCCTCCATACACCGTTGCAACCACTACATCGTGGTCACAAGAAGATACATAATCAGGTACATGGATGCTTACATTATATCTACGCTGTATGATATTTTTTAACTTTAAGACCAATCTCTGTTCATCAGGCGTTAAAAGTAAATTTTCCATATTTATAACTTGAAAATCATTACAATTTACATTCACTTTTCAACATTCAACACTCAATTTTGAAAACAAAACAAAAAATTCCACTTCAATTGAAAAATCCACAATGGCACAGGCAGTTAAATAATTTCAAGATTTTTCTTCAAATATAATGTGACGAGGACAAAATATGGAAATCAAATCATGTTGAAGTAATATTTTTAAAATTAAAAATATGATTTTGGTATCTTAAAAATGAAAGCGCAATATTGAAGAAAAAATTAAATCATTAAGAATTTATTTATATTGCATATGTGTCGTGTTAGAACATCAAAAATATATAAGAGGTATTGAATTTCCACAGCACCACCATGGCGTTGCATTAACAGATAGTATCTAAGCAGAAATAGTAATAGCAAGAAAAATATTCATTTTTTCTTTAGTTTGAAATATTTTGTCTGTAATTTTCCTTTTCAATATATTGTTAGAATCGTAGACACCATGCGTCAATGCAGTACTTCTATTGTAAAATTTATTCGGAGATATAGTCCAAAGGCTTGGATTGTATTCTGGAAACATTAATATAAATTTTATTTAAAATTTTGAGTTTTTATGCTATAAATAGAATTTTTCGTAATTTTCCAAAAAGTGCAGAAGTTTCTTACTCCCTCCCTGACCTTTCATTTTAAACTGAATAGTACAGCAATGTGTAATATTTTAGCAGATATTGATCAATATTGTGACTCCTCAGGAATAATGAATATATAACAAATATGTCAATAATATTATATAATATATTCCTATTTTAAATTTTTTAAAGCATTCATACAGTAAAATTCTGTCACAATAATATTAGATATGGCTTAATGAATCATCTATTTAAAAATTTTATTTTAAAAAATTAATTGGAATAATTTCTTATTATTGCACAAATCGAATATTTCACAATATTGGAAAAAATAACACTCACAATCTTACATCAAACAAAATTATCCACAGGAAAACTATATTGTTTATTCTATATTTATCAGCTTTGATAATTTTTATGAAGATATTTGTATTATAAGAATACGAAATCACAGTTTATTATTCATTATTATATTCTTTACCTGAAGTGATCAGACAACCGGATACATTTTTTGTGATATTTTGAATCGTTGAATTTATTAAAAAAAACATATTTTTTAAATAATAGGTCCTACGTCATTCTATTTTTATTCAAATTAAAATAGTTTAAAGTTAGAAAATAAAGAAAGTAAAAATAAAAAACAGTTAGAATAAAAAGAAAAATTGAAAGAAATAAAATAAAAACTTAAATGCATATAGATATAAACATTTTGTTTATGAAAAATTCTTCATCCACCTTTCACTATAAATAGAAAAAAAAACAAATTATTATGTTTCAGTAAACTGTGAAGAATTTTGATTAGCTACCCTTGTTTTCCAGAAAATTTTATTTTACCATTTTCTAAATATTAAAATTTTAACCGAAAAAATTTAATTGTTTCAGGAAAAAAAATTCATACCTCATGAATTTAAAGATCATTACTTTTGAGCTTAACTTTAAATATGACAAATCGTAATTACAAGTGAAATCCCTTTTTCTTTGACTTCAAATCACCTTCTTAACTTCAAATTCTCAAAAAATAAATTTAATTAAAAGGAAAAAATGTAGATGTGCACGATATTCCTTTTAAACCAAGCATATAGTTACCATAATTGAAATCGAAAACCCGACTTCTAGAGTTTGCTGACGCAGTTATAAGATGCTTTTTGCAAATAAAAGATCCCAGTTCCGAATCTCAAGATGCGATCAAGACAAACATTTAACGAATTTAGATGAAAACTTTTAATGCATTCCTTCATACTCGAATTGATCATTTATTTTTAGAATATTTAAATCACTGGAAAGTAAGTTGGTAAATATGGGGAAAACTAAAATTACTCGTTACTAAATTACTAATTAGCTAAAGGACAAAATTTTGTATTCAATGTCTTATACATTTCAATGGTGTCTAATGGCGTTTAGAGAATTTAGGGAAAGAATTTACAAATAATTTTGTTCAGACTACCCCCGAATGTCATCAAATATTAAAAATTCCAATCCCTGATAATTAATATTATATTCGTCAGAAATATAATGAATTTTGGATTCTTCCTTGCACATATATTTGAGGGATAAAATCACCAATAATTATGATAACTAATTTATAACTATAATAAGTAATCTTGGTAAGAGGTAAAGAATTTCTTCATATTTATTTAGATTTAATATAGTTAATAGCCCTAATTATGTTTGATTCTTTCTTCGTAATGTCAACGACTATGCTTGATTTTGTTCTTCTATTCAGAATTTTTAATTTTCGGTTTCAACTGATCCTGATAAGACTTGTTCGATTCAAAATATCAAAAGAAAAAAAAATACGTTGAAATCTAATTTTAAGATAAAACTACTAATTTTGTAATAAACAATTAAAAAATTATTGGCGTATAATATCATGAAGATCTGTAACAATATTTATCATTTTGTGCAAAAAGGTATATTTATATATTTTTACATTACCAGACAGTATTTCTCATCCTGTAGTATATGTACTTCTATACAATATGTGAAATGTCTCCAGGAGGAAAGCGGTTTAAAAAAATGTGTGGACGTGATCTTGACATGAATTTTAGTAGATGCCGGTAATTATTTACACTGGGTGGAGTAGAAGTAAATTACAACAATAATGACCGTACAAGGGGATGTACAAATAAAGAAAGGGCTGAGAGACATTGCTCTGATCTGAAAAGCATAAACCTACGTCTCTTTCTTGCTAATTATGTGGATTTCTATTTTTCAAATAAGTAAGTATTTTGTAAAATCCTATCATCTTTCAGCCAGATAATATTTTAAATCTTATACTATACCACTTGTAAAATTGTATAATTCCAGTAGAATCACTATATCATAAAACACCTGCATATCCACTATAGATTGGTCAGGCTTCTTCATTTTAGATGTCATAAAATATATTGAGGAATACTTAATACCGTATCAACAATATTTCAAAATATTTTTTAAATGTCGCCTTTCTTTTATTACCTTTACTAACAATGCACTTGTTATTTTCTCGCATACCAAGTACTGTAATCGACGAAAAATTCGAACTCGAGATATTGTCGATTTTTCACGTCTTAGACTTCCCTGAGTTCGAAGAAGACATTTTTGGCATTATGTCTGTCTGTTTGAGAACACGATAACTAAAAAATGTTTAGAGCTTGACTTATGAAATCTGGTGCATGGTTTCTATTCTAAATTTGTAGATTTATATCCAAATTTGAACGAAATCTATTCAGAAGAATTTTTATGTCCGACTATTCGAATATAAATTAAGACGACATCTACAAAAGGAAGAAAGCTAAACAAATAAAATTTGATACATAGATTTAACATCTAAAGTGTAGATATATATCAATTTTGAAATCAAATCTACCTAGGAGTTAATCGCCTTTCTGTTTGTACTTTCACATACTAATGAAAGCGATAACTCAATAATACCATGATTTATATGTCAAATTAAAATTGTGACTACAATGGGGCCAATTCATGTGACGTAAAAGTCACATATCATGAGCTATCCCCGCATGGCATTTAAGTTTCATCCGCACCGCTTTCGTCGTTTAGTCTGCCATTAACGTTCTCCGCCGAGTATGAAGCGGATTTTTTTTGTTTAAATTTGAAGTTATAATTTTTGAGTCATTTTCTTTCCTCTTATTATGTATTAAAAGAAGAATAACTGCTGTGCTGATGGATGTTTTAATGCGAAATACAAGAGTGACTGTCATGATAAAATGTTTTCTTATTCTCCTTTCAACAATCCTGCCTAGGGTTGGTACATTTGGTATAGATTTTTCAAGCCTTCGAAGTCGGTGATATGCTTCGATCATTTTGAAGAATTCATTCAGTGTGTGTTCATTTATTAAATCGTAAATGGAATTCCAGTAATCGAAAATGTTTCAGTAATTTTTTAGAAAAATTCTTCGAAAAAAAAAAGAATTTGGTAAGCGATTTTCCAACAAAAACAATCAAACAAAATCGTGAGAGCATTTCTAATTCACTTTATTCCCATTTGATGAAATTTCTGATAATTTTGAATATGCTTAGAAGGTTTTAAGATGTTTACATGAATATTACATTGCATTTCCTAAAAAATCTCATCTAAATTTATTTAATGTAAGTAAACAAACTCCTGCTTCAAAAATAACAACTGCTATAATGCTAAACTTAGGTGGAAGTGAATAAATTTCTTAAAGATTTATTTAATAAGTGAAATCTTTACTAATTACTGAAAATTGAATTTTCTTCTTGACTGTTATAATATATATATAATTGATGTATTTTATTAAACGTGCTCTTAATTTAATAAATTGAATGAAATAAGATATAAGAAATATATATATATATATATATATATATATATATGTCATTTAATTAAGTACATAAATTAGTTAAGTATAAAAACCATTAATTAACATCAAATAATTTTTGCATTTGATTTTTAGTTTTTGGCATTATAATAAAATGCATTATGAGGTTTTGCTTTTTTATTATGAACCTTAAAGTTTTCTTTATCTTTTAGTAATTCATGTTATTCAGTTATTGCTGGGTAATCATGTCTAATAACAAAATGGATGGCTCCAGAAAGCATTATTACTAGTTTTCTAATTACATTTGCAGATTTGTGATGGATTCAAAGTGAATTTATATCAAACAACTTTTCTATTGTTAAAAATGAAATATCAATAGTTTATTGTATTTAAACTGAAATTGACTGTTATTATAATATCATGTTATACCATTGTGAACCTCAGTGATTTCTGTTTTAATAAATACAGGTCTTTTCATTGAAAATCAATTTCCATATCAGCATTTATTATATAATTTTTATTCCCAACTTCATTGCTACATGCATGTTTCCCTTTTTTAAAATTTTTTTTCTATTTTTTTAACATATCAATTTTGAATTATAAAATTCTATAAAAGCATAAAAGTGTTTCTTCTAACTCATCTTTATATCCTATTTAACTTCTCTCTCTCTCTCTCTCTCTCTCTCTATATCATGACCTTATTCTTGTTTATTAAATTTACTGTATTGTATGTTTTATTTTATGATATTCATTCATATAATTTTTATCAATGTAACTTTAACATTTAAAAAAATTTCATAAATGTTCTGCTTTAACATAACAAAATAATGTTTTTATTCGTGATAAAAAAAATGTTGTTTAGAATTTAGAATGTTTCTGTTGAATAAAATTGATTTCATCATTTACATTGACATTCTTGTCATAATATGTTTATATTTTTTCTAAGTGTCTAGAAAAATAAATGTTGATAAATAGTTTTTTGAATTAGTGAGTACATTAAAACACCCATTTGATCACATTTTTTCAAATAATTATCATATATATATATATATATATATATATATATAGAAAAAATATGAAATTATGATCTCTACAAATTAAAATGAGATAACTGATTCATAAGTTGCATAAATTTAAAAAAAGGTATCTATACCTTTTATATTTCCTAATTTGAAATTGTAAACATAATTTATTCAATATATACTAATTTGAATTTCATGTTCTTTCCTCTGAGAAAACTGAAAACATCAAAGTCTCAATATTAATAAAAATCATTACATAAGAAAAAAAATGTAATAATTTTATTAGTAAGTTTTAAAATATTAACTTATCTAAGAGTAATAATTTATTTTTAAAAAGAACTATATTTATAAGATTCAACATTCAATAATATTTAAATAATATGTAAAAAAAGAACATATATAATTTTTCAAAAATACTGCCATAGTCATTTGTCAAAATGTATCCTTTGGATAAAAAGGGGGGGGGTAGAGGAGAAGGATATGGGAAAGGAAAGAATAAAGCAGCACCAAACGAATTAAAAAGCGACGTTAATTAATTATGCAAAAACAATAATTCCATTGAAAATACTAATTAAAAGTTTAATATAAGAAATAAAATTATATAACTACTAAAATTTTTAGAAAATAATTCAAAATAATATCTTTAAAAAAAAATCAGAAGTTTTTAATAACTGATCGGCTATCGCAACATTTACTAAAGAATGGTTTCATCAACGTTATCGGCAGACATCCCGACATGCGCAGAACGGGTGAAAATTGAACAGAAACGGTTTGTTTGGTACCTGACACGCGACCGTGAATTGACCCCATTGTAGTTTTGTGTCAAATTTTAGTAAGAACTAGTTGGAAAGAAAAATACCAAAATATGTATTCGCATGTCATGTGCTATACATTCACGTCAAAGATCTATATTTCATAATTACTGCTTGCCAATTCCATGCAAGAGCCATAATTGTATGTGAAAGATGCCTACATTGGGGACTATACGAGAAAGTTAAGGGATACCACTCCTGGTGGTTTCTCTTAGGCGAAGGTATTTACATTTCGAAGCATTAATTTATTTTTATTCAACCTTATGATTAGATTTCTCTTATTCTGCCTTTTTATAGTATTTTCATTTCATCTTTTATTCCTTTTAAAACATTCAAACTAAGTCTTACCTCTGACTTAGTGCACCGTTTCGTAGATAACATATTAAAGAGTTTTTGTTGATTAGCTAATGCAGAAAAAAGACCTGCTTTTGAAGCAGAAGATTATGAATTACTATATATTGCCATGATACAAAGTTATTCTCTCTTTGTAAATGCTGTTGCAGCTCACTCTCAATTAGTGAATGGAAATACAAAGCCTAATAATGGCGCAACAACAACAGAAAAACACACATTATATACTTATATTGTTTTTCCAAAAATTTTAATTATGTTACTTAATGCTACCTAATAAATGTTTTTTTTCTGTATTTTTGTTTTTGTTTTGAAGCCTTTTATATGTAATTATAATAAAATAATTACATATAATAATTTTTAATTCCTAATTTTTATATGCAGTAATAAAAGCAACATGTTGGTCTTATAGTTTCACAAATTCGTATATTTAAAATCGATTTGAGAACTCTGAAAAGCCGATAGATGCTTTTTAAAATCATCTAATAAATTATCTAATCTCATGTGATAATCATAAATTATCACCTGATGAAAGAATTAGAAACAGAAGGCATTGAAAGAATATTCAAGATATTCAGGAAGTAAATTATTAAGTTATGCTAAGTAAGAAATTTATTTACCACGGAAAATTTTCGCCATTAAGATTGGTTTTATCTTATAAGTCAAAGTCTGCTAAAAGTCAAATTAATTGAAAAATCAATGTCAGACCATTGGCATTTTTTTAACTCCCGATTTATTTGAAAATTAAAACAATTACAGAAATGAAATTTTTCATGCAGCTGTATCCTCGTTGTTTTCCGGAGCCTCATCGTCCACGTCGCCAGAACCGACTCGCGATCCTTCATCGTTCTTCAGCTGTGTTCCTCCCGTGTCGGCCGTTAGCTTCTCGCCAACGTTGTCGTTTGGCTTTGCTTCGTCATTGTTCTCATCTGTCTCCGATATCGCCAAAGCAGCTATTTCGTCAGTTGTTTCGTCTGGATGGTCAACCTGCTCTGTCTAAGAAAAACACATTTTTATTACCTTAAAGGTTTATAAATGTTTCTATTTAAAAGTAAGATTGTGATATTACCTTTAAACACCAAAAATTATTTGTATACTCCTGTTTTCACCATTTGATACTTTAAATCTGGGCCGGCCTTATGAAGAACAGGGTCCGATTAGAGAAAATACAGCCAAAAAATTTTTTTTAATGCTTTAAGAATTTAAAGAATTAAAATTAAGAAGGGAAAAAAACAGTGGAACTGTTCCTCCTCCGACTTTCATGTTATTTATTCGATATTTGGTAGATGATTTGTAGTATAATCAGAAAAAGCGTGTAAGCAGTTTCTTTCTCCCATTAGGAAACAAAATAAAACAAAATGTAATGAAAAAAAATAGAATTTTTACGTCCTCGTATATGTAGTATAGAGAAAGTATAGCTATCATAAAAAAATTCGAACTGGAGATTTTGACGAATCTCCACATTTTAGACCTCCTTGAGTTCCTAAAACACTTTGGAAAATGTCCGTCAGTCTGTGACAAAGATAACTAAAAAAGGTTTTGAGCAAGATGGTTGAAATTTGATATACGGTCTTTATACCAAGTTTACAGATACTGGAGTTATTTTGCTAGGAATTTAACTGACCTATGATATGTTAATAATAAGCGCTGAAGTCTCAGCCGAGTTCGTGGATTGGTTATCTAGATTAAAGGGGATGGAAGTCGTAAAGATTGAAATTTTCATTTCCCCATAACTTCCTTACGACTGAAGATAAGAAAAGTTTTGAAAAATAGACTTTAAGACTAAAAAAGAAATCTTTTTAATAATATTAATATTATTTCCATAGATTTTTGTTATAAGTTTAATAATATTTTTAATTTAATTTTATACATTACATGTTACTATTTTTGTAAATGTTATGACGGAAAAGAAATTGATCCATCAAATATCTAGTCATGTGTTTTTACCGATCGTTAACTACGAAGTAGGCTCACTTGCTCTTTCTTTTTGTAATATATATGTACACTTTTTAATCTACAGTAAGCTGATTAAATTGTTTTCACGTTTTTCAATCACATCAAATAACCAGGAGAAATGTTGTTTTTAAAAATACTTTCCATTTTCAAGATGTAACAGACTAGAAAAACAATAATCTGCAGGAGCAAACTAGTCGCCAAAGGCGGCTAGTTATCAAGAGTTTCATTACTGCTTAAATCTTATTTTTTTTTTCTTTTCTACAGTCGGTAGTTAAATTTTGGGTTGTCCTATTAGTACAAAATACTCGACAATAATTTTTGGATAACTTCACGATATTGTAAGGTATTAGACAAACGATATAACATTACACAATATAACGAAAAAAAATTATGTAATATTTAAAAATTTTTGATTTTACATTATTTCAGAAATGAAAATGGAAATTACGTTTATAAATAAAAATTTTAGGAAAATTTTATATAATCTTACTTTTGTAAATTTTAGGATTTTGTAAAATATTTTGTGGTGCTTATAAGGAAAGGTTGAAATAGAATTAGACATAAAACGCGAGCCATCGTAACTCTTGATGGTTTATTAAATGGAATATTTTTGCTTGTTTTAAAAATAATTTTGAGAAAGGGAATTATAAATAATGTAGAGTTTTCTTATGACTATATCTGTTTAGTTTTTTTTTCTTTCAAATTTAGTACAGATTTATTTTACTTTAAATTAAAAGAAAAAAACTCTTGGAAGTTGGAGAGCAAAGTGCATTCTTTTTTTATCATTTAAAAATGAAATTAATATTTTAAAATTTCATTCCATCCTTCGACAAAAACAATGAAATATTACATATTGACCATCGATAATAAATTCATAGTTGTCAAAAAATTAATTGCAAAATGCATAATATTAAGGTTACAAATATCATAAAAGTAAAATACAAACAAGTTTGTTTCAAAATTTAAAATGTATCATGGAAAAACTTTGATGTTTTTAATCAAATGGCATAAAACTTTATCAGCTGGCAAGAACTAAAAATTTATCATCTGCATTTGTTGAAGGAATGTTTCACATGTTTGAAGGAATCAGTTATCTTCTGTTTCCACTGAATGCTGAAAATAATGATTTATGATATAAATTAAGATTTTATCGTTTGATTTTTCATTTATATTGGAGGGAAAAAAATCGCCTGCTTTTCTGAATTAATGCCTGGTTTACACTTGGCCACTTTTTTGGCGTGAAAAAATGGATCACTTATCATAGATTAATTCTGATATTTTTTGATCGTTGTTCTTTCTAATGCGAGGCTTTATTTATTAATTTTTTTGCCATTTATTTTCTATAATTTTCCAAATTAGGTGTGTTGCTTTTTTATTTTATTTTACTATGTTCCATTGTATAAATATTCATCATTTTAATACGATACGCGATTGAAAAGAAAAATTCAGGGACACCAAAACGACAATTTATAGCCAAGCGTGGAATGCTTGAATCTATCTTATAAAATTTTTTCAAACATAAATCAGTCTCTTTCTAAGCATGCGTTGCCTACTTGCCGTCTTATAACTGGCCGAGTGTAAATCCGGCATTAATATTAGAATTAAAATATTATTTATTGCACTTTCACAATTTTCTGTTATACCTATTAATTGAAATAAAAGTATATATAACATCTATTTATATCTATTATAAAGTTATAATAGTTGAAATTAATTTAAAAAAAAGAATTTAACTAACAAAATTTATGCCTTTTGTACGAATTATCGAGGAAATTATTTTGTAAGTAACAATTACTACAAAATATAATCAAATCTTTAAATAATCTTAATACGAATTTCCTTCATCAATACCGGTTTCTCTTAGAGAAGCCATTTTCAAATTAAAAATTTGACTTTTTCATCTAACAAATTTAATCAAACAACATTGATCGTTGAAAATTTTTAAGATAAGATTACGCAAAAGTAGATTAAAGTAGCAGTCAAGTAGATATATTTAGTGATAGTTAAAAATGTGCGAATGCCCTTTGTATTATCAATTTTTTGAGGCAAAACTCAGCATATGTTTATTTAAAAGGGTTCTGAAACTTTTCAATTCAGAAGTTTTTTGTTGATCGTTCTTTGTTTTTACTTTAAATCAAACCATCTGCCATGTGTAAAAATAAAAACAAGTTTGCACTTCTCGGTAATATGTTATTTACATTGAAAGTCGGATTTATCAAGTAAAGTGTACTCTCAATTGTTTGAACCATTGTATATCGTCATGCAGAAATTACAATTTTAGAAAATAATTTGGTTTATTTTAAAAAATAAAATTAAAATAAAACAAACACGCTTACTTTCTCGCTTTAAAAGAGGGGAAAAAACCTAATGCATGTAATATTTTAAAATAATTAATATTCTGGAATATTTCTAAATTGATTATAATGTTGCTAATAAATATTTTAATGCTATATTTTTATTCAATTATTTTTTTTTCAAATTATTAAATTCAGCATTTTTATTAATCTGCAAGCTCTTCAAAGCATTATGTTTCATAATAATTCAAGAATGCCTCAATCACGGTATTTTCTCAACAGGAAAACGAATAAGAAATGGATATTAATTAGATAATTATGAAAACTCAAAAAGTACGCAGAATGTAAGCAGAAACTATCCGAGTCATGAAAGAGAATAACCATTTCATCTAAAGAATTGACTCATTAAAAAAAGTAATAATTTATTTCTTTAAAAAATAAAAATTGCTTCAAAATGTTAAAAAAAAATAACCAAATTTTTTCAGTCTGAGATTAATAGCAGAAAATTTCAAATATCTTTAAAACTACTTAGATATAAATTATAAAATTTGGAGTCGAACTTTTTAACAATACGTACCATAGAAAAGTGATTTAAAAATATCAATATTTTTGTTTTTTTAGGCGTCATATATGTCTGTGTAGTCTTAAAGACGAATGAATTTCTTGTTCAATAATGTTCTATCTGATTTTTCTTTTAATATTATTAAATTTAACTTTAAATATTATTTTCATTTTCATAACATTAAAAAAAGTTGGCACTTTTAGTAATATAATGAAAACTAGGTTTAATATCATCGCAGAGCACATATGTCTAGATGCAGTTTCTATAATAATAAAAAGTATTAGTGCGAAATATACCTAAAACTGTTTCTTTATTATTATTAAAGTTAGAGGAAAGTTGTATCGAAATAAGATTGGCATCTCTTTAAAGCTAATTTTTTGAATTAAAAAATAAATAAATCAATGAATAGGAATGAAAAACAAAGCATGGCGCAAAATTATTTTGTGCTCTATAACTATTATAGGTTCTGACGCTCTCGAGACAAAAACTTTAAGTTTGGTTATTTCAGTCGTATTTACCTTTTTATAAACTTACTTTAAAATAAATTAAAATACATAGATAAAAAAAGCATGAAAAAGAAAAAGAAAAAAAAGTTTTACGTCGTTGCTCGAGTCAGGAATTTCAAGGTCAACCACTAAATATATTTCTTCTCCATCATAGAGCAATTGAGTTGAAATCATAGGCTGCATATCACCATGATATGAAATCGAAAAACTGGGAGCTCCACTAAGCTGCGCATTCCTATATAACAAAAAAAGATCGTTTTGATCGAACGTAAAAGGAACTTAATGCGATAATTAACATACAGTATATCTCAGAGATTTTTCAGACTGAATAAAACCTAAATGTAAAACTAGTATAAAAGTTCAAATATGCCGAATTTCCAATTTTCTTTTCGATTGTGATCGACATTTTTTTTTTTTTTTTCTATTGTCGGGATTAGTTCCCCTTCCTAAACCCAGATGGCAGCTCATTCCCGTTGTCTTGAAAGTTATGCAGAAAAGATTTCTTGTTTGCTTGGCAGTCAAGAAAAGTGGAAATTCACGTGACGTGTGAGCGATCAGTAGCTCACGAAGAAAAGCAGAGCAAGTTTATTTTTACGATCAAGCGGAAACTCAACGAGTTTCTTGTGTAATTAGTTGTTTATGAAGAAAATAATTTTTATTGTCTTGAAGAAATATTCGAAACTGTGATATGGAATTGCTTATCAGAAATTGTATTAAAATAAGGAGTATCTCGATGTGAATAAAATGGATTAACTAGACAAGAAAACTGTTTCCTGATTTTTTCTTGCGTAGAATCTTCTATTTTTTGCAAACAGGAGCACAAGGTATGTGCTCACGAACAGTGCGAAATACTTCGTTAGGGAATTGTCCCCCTGTCGACAGCTATTAAGAAAATATAATAATATAAAAAAATTAATAAATATCTCAGCACGAAATCTAACTTCTTTTTAATTTGTAATTTTGTATATAAGCGTTAATTCACATGGAATCACAATCATACATGAAACTAACAGTTCAACTCCTCTTACTCTTCTCATTCCAATTGACATAATAAGAATACATTATATTCGAGAATAAATTATTATTTGTTTTTCTTTCATTTTACTTGACTTTTAGAAATAGAAATAAAAGCATTGATATTTCATCCTCGCTGTCTGGCAAGTAAGACATCTACACCCTCCTAGTCCCAACCCCTTCTCACTTTGCCACTGGCTCATGGAACTGTCATTTTATATTTTACTTTGTGCTTTTATTGTTATATTTTATATAAACTCTCTGGAAAAAAATTGTGTTAGCTTTCAGCTTTTACGTATAATGCTCAAGAAAAAATCAATTGCCGGCAGAAAATAGTTTTCTAGCATCCACTTAGAAATCCCATTAAAAGCGAAGTCTGAAAGCTATTAAGGATATGTCATGCTGTGTTCTTTAAGGCATATAGGATTTTCGCTTAAAATGGTTGCTTTTTTTATTATTAGAATTTTTATATAATGTCATAATTATCAAATTATACTTACTTTAATAATACTATCTATTAAAGGCAAATAAATCTACTCTAAAAAAACCCTTCTAAGTATAATTAATTCAAAAAAAAACTTTGTTAAATAAATGAGGCAAAGTTAAAGAACCAATAAAAAAATTTAACTATTACCCAGAAAAGAAAAATAAATGAATAATTATTTAAAACGACAAGAGAAATTTCAAATTTGATGTCATTTTATTTCACTTCACGTATGTTACTATTCTATTGTTTATCAAGTTGAGGTTAAACATCATCGCACTTAAACTCCATAGAAAAATATTTTAAATCTTAAAACTAAATTTTGTGCAAAATTTGCTAGTTGGAATCATTGGAAAACATTCTTTTCTTATTTTCGATGTTCTTTATAAGTATAGGGGCAATCATTATAATCAATAGTGATTGCAGGTTTATAGAATTTTGAAATTATCAATAAATTGGTAAAATCATCAAACAACATTTACATACTAAAATCATCAAACAACATTTACATACTAAAATCATCAAACAACATTTACATACTGGTAAATTATTATACTGATAAATTTACATACTGGTAAATACCGCTTAGTCTTAGATATAAAATAAAAATTCGTAATAATAAGTCAGTTCATTTGTTCTTGCGCACTATAACAAAAATGCTCGAAGATAAATTGCTTTCAGAATATAAATAATGCAAAAGGAATTCAACAATTATTAAAGATGTAATTTAATATATGACCTATTTGTCAACATATTTTTAAAAATACGAATTACGACAAAAATTCTTGAAGACAAATGGCCTTCAGAATATAAAAAATATAAAGAGAATTCAACAATTATAAAAGATGTAATTTGATATATGATCTATTTGTCAACATGTTTTAAAAAATATGAATTACGACAAAAATTCTTGAAGACAAATTACTTTTAAAATATAAATAATGTGAAGAGAATTCAATAATTATTAAAGATGTAATTTAATACATGATCCATTTGTCAACATGTTTAAAAAATACGAATTAGGGAATATGATTATCTGTAATAGTTTGTTCTCTAATTATGAGTTAATGTTTGTCCTGCCATATATTTTTGGAAAACTCTCTTCATCTAACATGTGCAATTTCACAGTAAATCATTTTAAATGAATGCCCGATTTTTAAACAGCATCGCGTCCACTTTTTTAAAACATCGACATTAACTTTGCTGGAGCTGGTGGATGATAATTGCCATTCAAATATTTTTAACTTTTTAAAAGCTATTCACTTTTAGATTTGCATTTCGTTTCATTAACATCAGTTTTATCTCTGTAGGCAAAGGTTTGCGCCACTGATATCGCATTTTTCTGTTTTTGTGTCGCTGTTTTGCTTTAATGTATTTTATTTTTTTTAATGTTAACCTTTCATTATTGTCTTATCATTCCATCATCAAGTTTTTAATTGTTTTTTTCTTTTATATTTTAGTAAAGCATTTTATCGTCTGGTGGGATTTTTTTTTACCGTTTGCTTCGGGTAACATAGCCAAATATGGCCCTTACGCCATTAGGAAAGCAAGCAAACTAACTAATTAACATGTCTAATCTAACCAAAAAGGGAAGCCGACAGTTTCTGTTGATCAAATTGACCTTGGAACACAAAATCTTCAGCAGAGATAGAAAATCTATCTTAAGAATTAGCATATGGGAAGTAGATTGCCTATCTGAAAAATTTTCAAGGGAAAATGGCTTATATTCCAGTGACCATTCCAACTACAGCCAGCTATTTACTAAAGAGACCAGTGACCTACCAGTTTTCAAACATTGCTATTTAAGAGCACAACCAGCATAAATCACTGAATAAATTCTTCAGATTTAAATTTAATTGCTTGAACCCACCTTGTAGGTTGTTATGTAGCTTGTATGGCCACTTTGTAGTTCATATGGCAAGTGATCGAGAAAAATGCGTACATCAACTAGCTTATGAGTCCATGAACCAGCTAGTGATTCTTTTGTTGCTAAACCAATATTCTGTCTCTGGGCCCATCATTATCCTTTTAATCAACCCATATAATTATAGGCTTGGACTAAAGAAATCACTGAGTGTGTAATGACAGAGCCGGAATAACGATTGTGCAAGATAGATGACTATCTAATGGCCCCAAAATTTAAGACTATCCCCGATGCCTGGATATATTTTTTGAGGTATTTATTAAAGCAATTTAACTTTGTCAATCAATCGGCTCATTTACAAGGACCATTTCCTTTATTTAAATTCAAATCAATGATCGTAAAATTTCTGAAGACTCACTTTAGGAATTTTTTCATGTTTTTAACATTAATAAATCTTTGTGCTCTAACATCTTTCATAGTTGGCTGATTAAATAACACATCAACAGCTCTTGTTTTATATTCCAGCATTTAGAATATATTAAAAAGGATTTATAATATTTTTGAAAAATATTATTTGAAATTTTTTCACACGAGAATTCCTAAAGCCATTTCTATTGAAGATGACCATGAATTAAATGTTTTATTATTTCAATTTATCACAATATTATAAAAAGCTATAATTTAAGCTCCGTAGAAAGAAAGAACCAGAAAGGAATTCTTACTAATACTCCTGACCTTTTCCCTTTTGTTTACCAAACTTTTTGATTCAATTTCCTGAAGATTATTAAGAGTTTGGCTGAATTTTTTTTCCTTTTTTCCTTTTTTTAAAGAATGGGTTTCCAACTGGCTACAGGAAATGAGTGTAACAAAGATTAAGATATAGTTACTGTAAATGAATAGAAGAAATTTTTTTTCACTGAAGTACTCATGAAAGTGGGCTCACAGCTAGATTGGATTGCCTTGGAAGTTATCCGCGTATATAT
>JAPMOR010050257.1:75780-90755 GCA_026543865.1 Argiope aurantia | reverse complement strand
ATATATATAATTTGGAGTGTACTTACTAAAATAAAAGTTTGTTGACTCCTTCAAATTACTCAGAAATTAGGAATAACAATCGGTAATTAAGGATCAGAATATTTTTATTTTTTTCAAAATATAACGAATGCAATGTATACAGTGTATTTCGTCACTACTTGCATTATTTAAAAGAATTATATACCAGATGTACTTTAAAAATCAACATCGTTTCCAACATTTTCTACAGCTTTTGCCATAATTGTGTCTTAAATTATTTATCATTTCGTAAATGTTTGTAAATATTGTTGTACATCTTGTTTATACCTTCATCTTGTCTCCTATATCGGAAATTTTTCAGCATTGGATTTTTTCTGTGGAATTCTATAGCACTCGTGTGTTTGGGTTTTGCAGTCAAAAAATATATGTGATCAAATCATCAATGAAAATTAATCCTCTTTATTTTAGATGCAGTAATATAAACTTTATATAATCTTTATTTAATATTTATTTAATCTATTAATCTTTATTCTAACCGTCTACATTTAGAAATCGAAAAATGGGAACTTTTTGATGGAAGAATGTATCTGGTTTATTTTTAGAACGAGCGTCAAGCAAAATTCTTTTTCGCCAAAACCATCTTCCTTTTTTCCTATTTTCATGTTTACAAGACCAACACCAATATTATTTGACTTTTCCCTTCGCCGAACTACGAAATGCCCTAAGCCTTCGGGTGAAGCGTGAGTTTTGGATTATTTCACATACCAGCAGGTATTTTGATGTCCGTCTTTCTACTTGTTTGCTTTTTATCAGGTTTTTTTGCTTCTTTGCATCTTATAACTTTTTGATAGTAAATTCTTATTTTTAAAGGAGTAATTCCAATATCACTTCTAAAAGTAGGTAAATATTTTATAGTACTACTCTAAGCTCTAAATATGTCGAAAACTGAGTAAAGGTGTCACAACAATTAATGCAACAGTTGCACAAAATGTATATATCAACGTTAAGTTAAAAGAGCGATTATATATTTTTACACATCGAATTATATTGCAAGAAACTGCTGCAGTGTTTAAAAATGGGAAGATTTTACAAAAGTTAAATCATTACTTCCTTCTGAAGTTAAACATTTACTATGTTCAGCACAAAATTTAAATGAATTAAAAATTTTATTAAAAAATAAGCTTAACGAGAAATATTCGAAATATGGAAAAATATTTCGAATCATCATATATTTGTCATTAAGAATGAAAAGAAATTTCAGTATGTAGCATTTGTCGCAACAATGAAGGAATTTGAGTTGCAATGAAAGAATGAAAAATATTGCTGTAAAATATTTTTACAAAATTATTAATTTGGAGCAAGCATGTACGGCTATTAAATTTATATCCTTACAAAAATAATTTTTTTTTTTGAATTTTGGAATGGTGTCAATATTTTTTTGTTCTGTAATAATTTTGGAAACTTATTTTATGATAATTTATTCCACTAAAATAAATTATAAAATCAAAAATGTCAAAATTTTATTTAATCTTTAATTAACTTGTATTCTTATTTGAATTTTAAAAAAAGACTGATTTAGACTGCATGTTTACACCTTCAAAACATATTTGTGTCAATTTTGTTAGCTTTTATTCCATAGCTGCTCCTTGCAGAATGCTGAAATAAATTCGCTTCGATTATAGATAAAATCAAGATGGATGTCTAAATCTCTTGTAATATTATGTATACTGAGCAATTTGTAAACTCCTAAATAATAAAAAAAAATTAAATGATTAGAAATATAAAGAAAAAATTCTAATTTGCATTGAAAGAATCAATAATTAAACTTTTTCTAAATACCTCGCACTCTTTCTTTGCTAACAAACAACTCTTAAATGAATTTCTAAATAACAATACCCATTTACTTCAGTCCAATATAGCCACTATAAAATAAGATATGGATTGTGAGAGGATTGAATAAGATACAGATAAGATAAGAATTGTGAATGTTAATAACTTGAAATTAAAATACAATATTTCCTGTTCTTAACAGATTTAATTTTATATTCAAAAAAGCTCGCAATATAATCAAATTGTAAAAAGAAAGAAAAAATTAGTCAAAGCGGATTAGAATGATTGAAATCACCAATTAGTGAAAAAAGTTAAAGAAACTACAGTTACATTAGATAAAAATTCATCATCTCGTGAAAAATGACATGCTAAAAACTTCCTTTTTTTCAGCTTGACTAAATATGTATCCTCTAGGATCAGTAAAAATCGACTACATCCATAAAAATTCGAAAAAAAACAACCTTTACTTACCACGATTCAGACATAGTTGCACCTTACAAATGACAATAAATTTTGACAAAAAGGTAAGAAACTTCACACATTGAATCTATAAAGAATTATTTTCATTCGGTCATCTTTTCGGGTCAACTTTTAGCAGACCTGTTTGTTACAAAATATCCAATCAAGGTAAACTTGCCCTTTGGAATTCTGGCTCAGAAAATATGAAGGAGGGGAATTAAATCTGTGTCGTCATTGAGACAACTAGGGTTATCTTTGCCTGTTGTTCTGCTTCCTTGTTGATGATAATTTCGCAACATTTTGTTCTTATTTCATATTAGCCTCCTTTGGCGACCAGTTGGTTTGTTCAGATTAATGGTTTCTAAAAATTTCTAATGTTTCCGCTGCAAAATATTTTTTAGATTTTAAATTTTGATAGACATACATTTAACTTATATTATTTCAAAAGATTTACACATTTCTGACCATTGTGTTGCACATTTCTGTAATTTTAGTAGCAGCATTTTAAACTAGAGGCACTTTATAAAATTTTTTCCACCACTTCCAGATTTTTGAATTTACACCTTAATTTTAAAAACTAAAAAGTACCAAAAATTTATTAAAAGCGTGCCGTATATGGAAACCTATTCAACACAGAAAAATAAACCTAATATTTATACTTGATCTCAACAACTAAAAAATAGCAGAATGAAATATTAATAGTAGAAACAACGCGAAGTATGAGTTTTACTTCAAAGGCGAAATATATTATAGTAAAATTCGCTTAAAATATATAAAAAATTAATTAAAAATTTATAAAATTATTCGGTAAAAATTTGGCGTAATTGAAAAGATTTTTTTTTTAATTTTAAGATGCTGCACAAAATAATTTTTCTATTGTAATGTTTTCGTAAGTTATTGCGGAAAGACACCAAAATTTCGCTTAATATTTGATTAATTAAAATTTGAATTAAGATGCCCCCCCCAAATATCTCCGAGGTGCACATTTCCGTGCTCCACAAAAATATATGTGTCAAGTTTAGGAGTTCTAAGTCAAATGGTCTA
Organism: Argiope aurantia; assembly: GCA_026543865.1. Classification (NCBI taxonomy): domain Eukaryota; kingdom Metazoa; phylum Arthropoda; class Arachnida; order Araneae; family Araneidae; genus Argiope; species Argiope aurantia. The sequence goes on along the minus strand of JAPMOR010050257.1, from coordinate 87,443 downwards.
GCCGGTAGAATGCCACACGCGAAAACACTTACAACCTTATTAGTTATAGTTTTACTATAAATTTTTCTGCAATTTCTAAGAATCTGTCTAATTTTACCTGATGCTCCTTTTTTACAAAGACATTTTAACTTTATTTTTGCTTAAAGCGTAAGGAAACAAAAATGCAAAATTTTAATTTAATTTCATTAAATAAATATACGCATAAAAGTGCCTGAATCTCCAGAATTTTGAGGAATTGATAGTTTTCCAATTGTGATGGACAAAATAATATTTAAAAGCAAAAACGAAAATGCTCATCCCAATGAGTTTCAGCATGAATTAATCCGGCGAAAAAGCAAATTTTTTAAAGTCATTGGATAGAGAAAAATTCCTCACGTCAAGCTGAAAGGCAAAGGTAGATTCCTTTACATCTGAGTTACTATATGATAATATAAATTGCTGACATTAGAAACAATCAAAATTAGGGTGTGAAAATCCTTTTTCAGCCCCAAACTTCTAAGATATTCACTTAGCGAAAATATTTAAATAAAAAGTTGCTGGTTTTAATAAGGCGCTAATTTGTCTATTTGGATTTATTTTTCTATCGTCAATATTAAGAAAGTTTTAGTGAAATTAAAATTTCTACCCCCACATTTCCACCCTCTTTGAGCTAGATGATACTTTATTGCATTTCAAAAGAAAATATATAAATTTTTGTTTGTTAGGTGGTAATTGAATTAATAATGGTAAAGACATCGAGATGAATAAACAATCGAGAATTGCGATTGATCACAGAATAGGAAATAACTTAAATATTTCTCCAACGGAATTACTTGAATAAAACAGAAAATTTCTCTTAGAGGTTAAAGTGGAGAGTTTATAGATTAAATTGATTTAGAAAGAAATTCTTTTCAAAAAAATATAAGAAAATGTTTAATGAACGAAAAATGATATTCGTTATTACGAAGTGACTGGTTGAATTAATGCCAATCAACCTTTTCATCAACTTTAAAGATTTATAACTTTGAGATATAGTTTTGTAAATTCTTCATTGTGTTCAAATACTTTTATCTTTTTCAGTTCTCGAAATTGTTTTATATTTTGTGTACTGTTCGTTTTATAAAAAGAAATATTGTTCAGAATTAAAATTCACGGAATTTGGAAGTCTGATATTACGAAATATAATTTTAAAATTAAATTTCAGTGAATAATGTTATAATATAGAAGGCACTTTTGAATATATTTTTTTCCACCAGCGTATATGAAAATGAGAAAGATTCTATATATGATGGCGGCAAATATATTGAAGGCCAAAGAACTGCTTCAGATTACATTTTCTTCTAATATTCAATGATTCATAAATTTATTTCGAATAAAGTTTGAAATCGTAATATAAATTCTCATTCAATTTCTACGACATTACTTTGAAATCATTTTAGTTTATGAATTATGAATCAGTTATTCATTTGACTTCAGTTTATACGTTATTTCCTGGAAACCCTTCTAACTTATGAATCATTGATTATCAAACCCTTCTAACTTATGAATCATGGAATGGTTGATTATATTAATAACCAACCGTTTTTGGCGGTCATCTAGTTATCGGGAATTTAGGTTGTGTTTAATTTCTGTGGAATATCTTATGCATAACTTAATATTCATGATTCTTCCTTTCAACAAAATATTTCAAACACTAAATTGAGATAGAAATTATAAACCAATTATTTTTGTAACTTTACAGCCATTTTATTCATTACATACATTCATTCATCTATACTTATAATAAAGCTCAATGTGTGTGTGTGTGTGTGTGTGTGTGTGTGTGTTGGCGCTCTACAGACCAGACCATTCAACCTACAGCTACCAAATTTGGCACGTGTATACCTTGGAGGCCGGGAATGTGCACCTGGGGGTTATTTTTTCGAATTTGTAACTAGAATTTTATTTATTTAAAAATTAAGCGAAATGTTGACGTGTTTCTGCTATAACTGCCGAAATTATTACCGCACAAAAAAGATTTTTACATGAAGTTAAAGATAAAAAATTTATCTTTTAAATGATACTACTGTTTTAATCTGAAAATTAAATTTCTATTTTTAATGAATTTTTAAATAAATATTTTAACTACGTTTTTCAATAATTTTTTTCGTCAAAAATAAAAATGAGGATTAAGCACGTTTCGCATTCATGAGAAAAAAATAGCTTTTTTCAAAGTGTTGCCATCACATTGATTAAAGCTCCAATTAAAAATAAATTAAATCTTTTTGGAAATGAAATCGTCTGTAGGAAATGAAACAAATAAGAAGTACTATTTTTTTCTAAAAAATAAATTCAAGAAAAATTATTTTATGATCTTTTACACTCTGTATTATTAATCCAATAAATCAGTTTTATTTTAAGGCAAGTTTTGTTTAATATGAACAGGATATCCATTCAAATAAGGGCCACACAGCTAATTTGTAAACCTTTAGTAAGACACATATCTGTTGCGACATAAATCGTAAATATTTTATTTAAAAGTAGCAAACGATTATTTTAATAATTATAAATTTTATTTTGTAAATAGTTGTTGATTGGCTAAAGTGATATTTTTGGAACTTTTAATTTGTTGTTTAAAAACGATGCTAGAATTTTGAATGAATAAGTTAATGTAAATTTGATAATATTATCTACAATGTAATAAGATTTAGTTTCATAATAAGTTTGTCTGCATTCTATTTTTGTTGACGCACGAACTCAGCAGATATACTAAAATGGTTTAAATAGAAAATGATTATATTTTACTTAATTCAATAAATGCTCTAATAAATAACGAATTTTTGATTTTACATAAAGCTTCTGCTGTGGAAATCACGAATAACAAAATGTTCTTGAAACACTAATATTTTAAATAAAAAGAGTTAATTTCCAATCAACTAAATCGATCACTTAAACTGACTGATTTATGAAAATTTGAATATCACTATTCAATAACAAAAAAAGGATAATTTTAGATTTTCCATCGATCGTTTCAAAGAAAATACGCCAATCAGCGCGCAGGTTTCTCAAGATTAATTGGCCTAAGATTATGAAAATGTTGAGTTTTTCTAAATTTTTAACATTCAAAACTTCATAAATAAGTCATAGTTGATCGTGGAAAATAGAAACATTCATTCATTTATTTAAAATTTGGCGTGTCTAGAATATTTCTCAGAATATGATACCTTACTGCATTAAATATAGATTTCATAATTTTTGAAATATATTTATAATACGGAACAAAATATTATTATTGATTTCATTTCAATCCTTTTGAAAGCAAAACTAAAAACTGAATTTTATGTTAAATCTGAGAAATTTTTGTTGAATTATTCTTTGAGATATTACATAAATTATGAAAAATATTTTGTAGTTCACATAAAACTTAAATACCGAGATATTCTGTTTGCAATACTCATATTCAATAATAATAGTAATAAATAAATAGCAATAAAGATGATAAATAAAATAAAATGCTTGGTTTTATTAAAAAATATCTTTATATTAATTGCAATTTCATCATTTTCACTTTAAATTAAAGTTGACTTTTTACCGGAAATGACAACAAATTAGCAAAATATATAGAGTAAATTGAACGAAACGATCTAAACAAAAGTATAAGTTTGGTATGACTACCAAAATTTGAAGATTAAAAATGTTTTGTTTGAGAATCTATTACGAGACCAGTTACTTAAAATATTTAAATGAAAATTGTAGTTAGCGGTAATACTGGCGAACCGGCTGGTTGCCAAAGGCGGCTAGTATTTCAATAAAGTCAAGCTATATGATGTCACAGTCGCATGAAAAATATAAACATCCATGCATCTAATTTCAAATTGTTTTATGTGAGGCTGTAGCTTCATTTTTAGCTTAATTCATTCCTTATTCAAAATGAGAAATTAATTTAAGAATTAAATAGGTTAATCAAGGGCAAGGTACAGATTGTAAATTTGAGTATGGGATAAAATTTAGTATAATGGTAGTATGCTTTTAAGATTTTCATTCATATAAATATTCCAATAGCCTTCTAATCTCTTGCACAACTTATGTATCTTCGTGTCTGTGAAGTCAAAGTTCAAAGCTCAATTTTTTTTATTAAATTTTAATTTTTCACAAAATTATTTGAATTAAATTTACAATTTACAATTAATTTTAATTAATATATCATTCATCTTTTATTCAAGAATAAATATTTTTTTCTGCTAATACTTGAATTATAATTCAACTTTTAAACAGCAAAATAATAATAAATATGAACGTGTTTTTTCAAAAATTATTTAAATTAAACTTCTATTCAGTATCCAATCAACACGGTAGTCAAGGCTTGCTACCACGATGCCAAGATTCGATACTGGATATGTTTGTTAAAAATTTCTTTTAAATTTCCTTCATATTATCAATTTTCAAATATTTTAAATTTCTGTTACTGATTTCTTATGGAAAAAAATAAATGTTCATTTGCCTAATAATTGAAATATATTGAGAATTAAATTTTTAACTGTAAAATGATGATAAATATAACTTGGTAGTGAATGAACAGTGAAAAAAAATTAATTTTTAATTTTTGAATTTTAAGAGCGACAGATTATTTGTTCTAATCTACAATACCGTGCTTGTCCTAAAAATTAAAAAAAAAAGCAGCTGATAATTTATTAAATATATAAGCAAGCGTTTCCGTCTTTCATAATCGAAAGTAGAAAGCAGATGTTAGCTAATGAAGGCGGTGGCAGATGGCCCCAAAATTTCACTTTCGTTCAAATTCGAGCAAAAGGGAAAATAAAGCCTTTTATGCAAAGCCAAACATTAAAATCAACATTTAGATGGCATATATGTATATACGAACAGGAAAAAAACTAATACGAGCAAGACTCTAAACTAAGAACTGATATCAGAACACACTAGCATAAACCTATAAGAAAAAATTAACTAAGTGTAAATGGGTATGACATCCTGATTATATTTTGAAATACTTCAGTTCAACTATAGTTCTACAGAAACTCTGAACGAACCTGTCAGTTCTTTTTGGATTTTACTATGATTGAAGTGTCGCATATCATCATTAACATAATGTAGATGGTTAAGACATTCTGTAATTCAAATGCTTGTGTCTAATAATAAGTAATATATTAATTAAAACTATATGTAAATCGTTAAATTAATTTAAATAATTTTGGAAAAAAGTAAATCAAAAATACATAGCTTACATATTGATAGTTTGAAGGCTATTTTCTCGGAAATGACTGCCTATTGCGCTCTAATATTTTCATAAATTAGCATCCTGAAAGAATACTATCACTGTTTTAAGTCTCATTCTTTCACTCAATCTAATATAATTTTCTACCTAATTTTAAATTTCATTGGATTCAGCTTTTCAACTCATACGCTCGCATTGTAAGATCAATTAACTTGTGTCATGTTCAAACTGCCTTTTCTTCTAATATCTTATCTCATCCTCAGAAACTTATCCTGAAATCTTCAGATTCATAGAACCTTGCTAATTGTATAGAAGTTAGGAAAAGAAAGGAGAAAAAGTCAAAGAACAAATCTTCCTGAAAAAGAGCAACAATGAAAAGAATGAAGAGCAAGTCTAAATTTTGAACTATCTCACTCCTTTATGTTTCCAATACAATTCAATGCAGGTTCCTGATTCTCCTATTTATGCGACAATGATTGATCTCTCCTGTAGGCTTGATCCTGAAGCCATACCAGCAGCCAATCTCTCCATTAGCAGTACAAAGAAAGAAACCAGATCATCTGAAACCAAAGATGCAATGGACTACGATCCAAATGTAACAAAAGAAGAAACCCATGCTAATGAGCAAAACAAATACCCCTTTCAGCCAGATCTACTTGTTCTAATAAAGCCAACTTGAGAAAAAAATTTAGAAAAACTTAATTTTGATAATTAGATTTATAACTTTTAATTTTTTAACTTCAAATACTTTTGTCTATGAGAAGTATTTAAGGAAATGTCACATGAAAAGCATTAAATGATTTTTGTTGCAATTTCTCCTTTTTCTCATATTTATAAAGCATATGAAGAAAAGCCACTATAATTGCTAAAAAATTTCGAGCTGCTTAAAAGTACTCTCACGTTTCAGATTACCCTGAATCAGAATTTTTTTTTTAAATGATGTATGCCTGTCGCTTTGCCTATTTCTGAACGTGATAATTCAAAACGCTTTGAGCTAGAAGGATGGAATTTTGTATATGGTATTCAAATAAACTTTGTTGACTTCTATCAAGTTTTGAATTAAATCCATTTAGAGCAAGTATATCTTTCCAGCTACCCGAGTACTAAGGAATACGATAATTTCAACGCTTGAGGAGCTAAAGAAATAAAATTTGGTGCATAGGTTTATCATTTAAAGTGCAGATCTATATCAAATTTGAAACCAATTTAATGTATGTCTATCCTTATATCTAAGAAAGATAATTCAAACAACCTAAGTTAATTAAATTTTATACACAGTATTTGCCGTATATATTCTTAGGAAGTTTCGAACTAAATGTATCAAATTGTTGATCATCTGTCAGTCTGTGCTTTTGCATGTATATAAACTTAATGACTTGAATAAATTAAATTTAGTATATAATCTGGTGATTATTTAATTAAGTAACGATACTGAAGAGACAGTTGTAATATTTAGCAATTAAGTTTGCGGTAACAAATCAGCAATAATCTAAAACTATAACTGTAATCTTGACAATTGAGAATAGATTTTTTAGCTGTCTGTTCTGAAAGCGAGAATTAAGAATCTATATTTTCAGCGTCAGTTTAATGCAATAAATGATATGTCCTACAGGGGTTATAGAAATGATATTTCTGTACACTTCGATAAAAGAGGCTGGGCCATGATTTCGAGTTTTTTCAATGTGATTACCCCTCTCAAGGACAATGGATGTCGTAGAATATATATCGTCATAAAATGAATGATTAATCCTATTAGAGGAATAAGCACAAGCCGTGATGTTAGGTCATATGAGATCATCGCAATCAGGATAGACCGTGGAATTTTACATAATCTCTCAGAAAAGAGTCATATTGCGTTGATGGAGGGGAGTGAGATGGCAACGCAAATGAAAAAACGTAGCTACTGAATCTTCTGTAAAGAAATGTAGAGCCAAGAGCCAAACTTCTCCAATGAAATTTACACGATTTCTTTTGTTTCCCCAATTTAATGAGCTCACGTAACTATAAAGGAATTTGTTGTTCAATAAAATATTTGTTATGACATATTATTGAACAATGCAATTCTATATCAATTGAAATGTGTATATCGTTTATATAAATTATTTTTAACAGCTTCAGATAAGAAATTTTATGACTTATGTGAGCCTTTTATTACTTTTAACTTTTAAATAGACAAGCTTACTTTTTATTTGAAAGGTCTTTACATTTATTCATCAAAAGAGAAGAATTCTTTTTTTTTTAATGAATCATAATATGTAAGAAGCAGCAAGATGTTCTTTTATGAAAACACACCAAAAACTGTCAAGAATTTCGCTGTACTGCTATTTAAACTTCAAACAATTTTTGTTATTTTTGTTTCTCAATTTTTTTTTATACTTTAAATGAGTTGTAATCTTTGCTGTGAAAACATTAATAAGAAAAAATAGAATATTTTCACGTTTAATGAAATTTCTTATTCCGAGGAATGTGTTTTATAGGCAATTAAGATCATAAATAATAAATAAAATGAATAAAACTGTGGAGTGTTTTCAAATGGATTAAAAAAGAATAAACAAAATTGAAACAGGATTAATTTTTTAAAAAATTGTCGGAGGAAAGAATGAGTAATTAATTTTTCAACAGCAAACATAGTATTCATTTTCTAGATGAGCTGTATATAGGCAGCATACACACACACAATATCGAAATAGATTAGTTTCATTTACAACATTAATTCTTTACTACTAATGGATTACAATATAATATATAACTATTGAAATTGAAAGCCCATCATTCATTCTAATCCTTCTTGTGATAACTGTATTAGAAAATGTTTTTTATGATGAAGAGTTTTCTTTCTTTATCCCAGAAAAGTGAACATTTTTGCCATTTAGAATTGATTAAATATAAGTTCGTCTGATTAGGGCTTTTACAATTGTCTGTCTGGAAACAAATGTGGGAATTGATTAGATACAATTTCATCTGATCAAGGCTTCTACAATTGTCTATCTGGGACATGTCTAATTTGAGAATTTTCGAGGATAACTCAATTTACTACAAAATTAAGAATAGAAAAAAATAACTTCTTGAGTTCCAGCTCCATAACAGTTTGGTGCTTCTGGTGCTTATCTTGGGCTCTGAGTTTTTAACTTTAGTTGATTATATTTTCAGTGAATACAGGAAAAATATTTCAAAGAAAAAAAACTATAATATTATGATTTTTTTTATTGAATAAATCATTAATATTAATCATTCAATAAATTATAAATTTATTTTTTGGATTGAACACAGTAATGTCTGTCATTCATTTGTATGTGAGATTAGAATCATAATAATACATGTCAATTATAAAGTCATAATAATTGGGTACGTCGTAAAATATCCTAGAATAAAAGTACTATTATAGACTCAAATTCAATATACCATAACAAATCAAAATGTGAAAATGCTTTTGCTGTTGTCTTGCATAACTAAGGGCAGAAAGAATGCGGAAATTCCATTCTCATTTGCTGAAAATTCTTACATCTCATCGAGTTTTAATAATTCCATACAGTTTCAGTAGAATAGGTAGATACCAAATGGTAGACAGTGCAATTCTAACTATCTTCTTAGGTATAAAATTTGCATTCTTATAAAAGAAGATTTTGTTCCTGAAAGTAGCACAAAAACAATGGATGAATGCAACTTGCAATTAATATTCATGTTGATTCCAAAACCATGCATGTGAGCAATTGTAGTCTAGTATCAAAAACAGGTTTTTATTTTCATTTTACTAAAGATTGTCAGTGATGTGCTGCAGCAATTAAATGTTTTTAGATTAGAATAATATGGAAATAATTAAAATTTAATACAAAATGTAGTGTTTTCATTTTGGTTAGATATTTTTTACCAAAATTAGATAGTTCGTCAGGAACAGACCACTACATTATTGCTGAAGAGAACATATTTCAAGTAACTACTAGTCACTTAGCGGAGTAAGACATGGTATTGCGAAGCAAAATAATTTGAAGAAAGTGTGTATGATTTCTGTCCATTAGATGCGCTATTAAGAAGCATTACTCAAAAAACAGTAAGCAGATATATACTTTTGCCACGAATTACTTTTTACAGTCAAACTGGTTGCCAGAGTTTCCCCCGAATTAAACATCATTGTAAAGAAATTTTCAACCATCCAAGATGACAATTTATCTCCACATACTGAAGTTAATCAGATATTTAAGTGTTGCATAAATCCATTAAAGCCGCTTTGATAATCAGATATTGCCACACTTCCATTTTAACATAAATACTTAGTTAAATAAACTAGAGATTGTAGCTATCCTTGCACAAATAAATGATATAACGCAAAATCACAGTTAGACCATAATAATTTAGTTAAAAACGCCTCAATTCTAATCAAATTACGAAATTATAATTTGACACAAATATCATAAAAATATTGATAACTGGAAGAACTGTAAAAGTTTTTGAGAATAAAAAAAAGATAGAGCCTATTATTGAAGCAAAATGAATGAAAAGTAATTACAATAATAATAAATAGATAATATTGAAGTCATCATAACAAAAATAAATAATACAACTTTGGATCACAGTGAAATCATAAATAAACAAGTAAAAAATTTCATTTCATTAAATGTAACTCGCCTCAACGATCTTCAGCCCACTGAATTCTGATAGAATTATATCGAAAGTAATCAACGAAGAATATAGTTCAATATTTAATTTAGTACTGTAGCAGTTGCATTACACTTATCTTCTCTTTTGGATACTAGATGGCGATACCTGATTAGGCCATTCCATATGTCATCCTATAACGCATTGCGATTGTAATTAGAATGAGATGTGATGCTGAATTGTGAAGCCGCGCGCGTGAGTGTCTTTCCTTTGTGTTAGTTTATGTTTAAGTGTGTGAATGGGATTATTAAAGAAATGTTTCCAACAACATTCATCCTGTTGCTTCCTGCACAGATCATTATAATCTACATACCACCACAGTACAGAAATAATTATATGCATTTTTGTGTGTGCAATCAACAGGTCAAACAGTCGATCTCTGTATAAAATTATTTTCAAAACTTAAAATTCTACTCATTTTCGACTAAAAAATAATTTTTTGAAAGTTAAGATTTTTTTTATTATATGAATGTATAAAATTAGATTTTGTTTCTTGAGAAAAAAAAATTAACTCAAAGATCTTTATGTGTTGCACAAATTAAGTAATGCAACACAAGCTAATAAAATTGTATGGTTTCATGTGACATGTATAGTACATGTTACCTTTAATTTATTCCATGAAAATAGTTTATAAAACATTCTTTTATTAAAGTACAAAAAACTTTATTTTTTTAAAATTTTGATTACTCATCTTTCAGTCTTTAATTTATAACTAATTATGGAAACTAGAGATCAGTCTTTGGTCCATTTCACCACCAAATAGTCTAATTTACATGGAATTAAATTTTAACTAAAATTAATCAACTTATAGTTAAGTTTCTAGAATATTATAATATAGTAATGCAATTGAGAATACACAAGCATACAGAATTTCAGGATTCTAACGCTTAAGAAATAGAGAAAAAAAGTATTAGAGAATTTAACCTTTACAAACACCAAATATATAAAATAACAGCGTGTAGAAAGAAACTAAAATTCTGCATATTTATATTTTTTACGAAAATGAATTTTATCGAACTTTCTAACCTCTGGAAACTGGCATAAATAGATAACTTTACCAAGAAGCGCTCGATTAAAAACTGAATCTTTAGCCACCAAAATACTTCCACACAAAAAAAAAAAAAACTAAAAAAAAAAAGAAAAAGAAAAGAACACTTGAAATGTGACAGAATTAGGTCAATACGAAAAATACATCCGTTTACGAAATTTTATTCATCCGTATTGTAAAATGCAGGCAGATTATTTTCCAAGAAAGTTTCCAGACAGTTTTATCTTTGTCTTATCTAAAGTTGGTGAAAAGTAAAAAGAGTTAGATATGCAACAAAATTTCAAAATCATTATTATGTTGATATGTCGACTTCTGCTTTTGAAATCAAAATCATTGAAATATGCAATGCTAAAAGAAAAATACTTTTGAAAGTGGAAAATATTATAGAAACTTTTATAATATTATTGGAAATATATTGGAGAAATATTATTCTGATTTATACCATCTCTATATATAAATTGAATGTGATTATTTATTTGTATATTTTTGTTTGTTTGAACCTTATTCGATTCCATACGCTTTGGCAGAATAAAAAATATTGATACGCATATTTCTTAGAATCTAGAAGAATTAAACACGCTATCAAAAATTTCTACGATTCTTTAAACCGGGCGAAATGGAGGTAGAATGATTTTATGTTTTTCCATACATTACTTTGAGACATATCTCAAAGAATTTATTTTTACACCATTCTTAGATCTAAAATGTTCGAAGATATAAATTTAATTTCGGTATACTATTTCTTTAATTTTAATCTCTCTCTCTGTATAT
>JAPMOR010050257.1:0-65780 GCA_026543865.1 Argiope aurantia | reverse complement strand
ATAGCTCTATAATTGGTGGAGCGATGCATTATATAGAATAAGTAATAATTTACAAATGTCTAATGTGGTGTCTTCCCTTCAGGAAAGCAATTATCTGATTAAAACCCATTTTTTTCCTTGGTATGAAGCAACACTTATTTGGTTTCTATACTGTTATAACATCAGTGTAGAATATGAGCTCAATATTTAAAATGAGCTCACAAAATGCAGGAAAAGTTCGATACACCTCAGAATCACACACACACACACACAAAAAAAAAAAAAAAATTAAGCTGTAAATGTTAGAAAAAAAAGAATCCACATACTGCCAAAAGAAACTTAATGCTAATTTTATAACCAAATAAATGATCTTAGTAAACAGGTATCATTTCTCAGAAATATGTCAAATTAACTGACCGAAAATGATTAAAAAAAGTTTTTTTCTAGAAAAAAACTATATTTAGTTTCTATACAGATCTGGCAGAGCATTTTCTTCAGGTAAACGCTTATAAAAATTCTGTGTAGATTCCAAGTCATTTTAAAATATAATATCCCTTTTGATACTTTAATAGACGGTAGCTTGTATATTATCAAAGCTACAACTATTTCTGATGGTGCTAGATACTTGAATTTTGTTTCAACAGTCTGCTTAATTTCATATTCTGATGATTTAACTGAGATTTCAATATTAGCAAGATTCAGATAATTAGATATCAAATTAGCTATAACAAAGATATTTCAATACAAAGGCTGGGTATTATCATAAATTGCGACATCTGGTAGATGAAATACTTGATGGAAAAGTCATTTAAAGAGCTCTGCAGAACAAACCATTGAATCTAGAGCTACGAAATTTGGCATAAAATTCTTTTTGGATAGCAGAAGTTCACTAGAAACGAATTTTGAAAATTCTATTAAAATTTTAATTAAAATTCAATCGAAATTGTATCTGTTTTTTAATAACCTAAGAACATATCACATAAAAATTCTTTTTGTGCCAATTTAACGATCAAAATATGAGCTTTTTAGTGAGCCGATTATATTTCTCTGCAATTTTTTCTTTAATATTAATAATTTATAAAAATATAATAAATATAAAAGTATAATAAATAAATATATATTTTTTGTTTAGCTATTGGAATTAAACTTAAGCGAGTTTCAGCGATATTAAATATATTCTTTAGTCTGCATTATTGTATCTATAATTCAAAGATAATTTTAAAATAAATAATGAAAAAAGGCGCATCAAACCTGGAACACAATCATCTTATTAAGTTTTATACTCTAGGTTAAAATATCGTTTGGAATATACACAGATGAAAGCTTTTTACATCTGCGTAAAATCATTTCTTTAATTTTATTTAATAAAAAATCAATAAATTTGTTTTTGGTGTCAAAATTGTTGATAAACCTTTATTAAACTGTTTTTTTAAAAATTAATCTGCTCTATCTGCATAACGCCAAAAGTCTTTTATAATAAGTAAACCATCTAACTCTCCGACCAGCCACGAAGGCACACGGATTTAAACCATAAAACTGAATGACCGGACCGCCGCAACAGCAACATTGGTGGGAACTGTGGTTGAGTCCTAAGGCCGTCACCGGCCACGGTACAATCCTCCCCGAAGGAAGTACGTCCCTTCATCGATGGGAGGAGTCAGATCCCCCACCTATTAGTGCACCCTCCAGGGTAGCGAGATCCAACCACCATGCCGGAAGCATCTCATCTTCATTTCGAGGTGCCGCCCCGGGGGTCTAGTCTTTTATGATAAGAAAAAAATAATTTATCAAATTATAGAATTTATAACAAACAATATTGAATGAATTTCAATTTATAACCACTGCAATACATAAGTTACAATTTACTGGTTACAGAAGAGAATGTGACTGGAGACGACAAACAATTTATGATTTAAAAAACAACCACATTGCATTAAATATTTTCAATATCTCCTAACCATTGTTATTGCATAACCGAGTACCATTTTATTTATTTTTTTCCTTACAAAACTCAAATTTTTAAATTATTTGTAATTTTTGAAAGTTTTTAGATTTTGGTTGCAAATTAGGAAAACTTGAAATTGTTAGATTTAGAGATGTTAAATTGTGTATTCAGATTCTGAAATCTTAACAAATTCATTTTATATGTCTAATTTTATTGCTTTAGTAGAAGATGCGCTATTTAATTTTTGATGATGGAAATTCCACAAGATGCTAACCTAAATTTCACTTTGGCAATTTGATATATTTTATATAAATTTGAATCCATTGTTCGAAATAAAATTTTGCTTACTCTAACTAGAAGTGTTTTAACCGTTTTTTAAAACTTTTATTTAAGTTATGGTAATTTATTTTTAAGAAAATAATGGTTCACATATTCATTTATTATGTTCATACAAGAAAAATATTCATTTTTATATTGGGCATTAAAGCCATCATTTATTTTAATTTAAGTCGTTTATGAGCTATATTTGTGACGTAAACTTCTTACCATGAAAAATATTAAATTTATTGTAGAACAAATATTAAAAATTCCAAATTTCGAAAATGGAAGAATTCCTTGCGATAACCTCTACGGCTTTGAATATGAGAGATTCTTCCCATTTTTCTACAGAATGCGGAAATAAAAATTTATAAGCTCAAACTATTCAATGATCACATGCGCAGTCCATCAACTAATACTTCCTCTATTCTTCCAAATCGCAGATGGGGATCGGCGGTGGTCTCTCCCCCCAGGCGTAAACTGAAAGCACCGGTCGCGCGCGCCATCTGATGGCCATCGCTGGCAACTGATCCTCCTTATAAACGAAGTGGTTTTCATCGTCATATGACGTACGACGAGCTCGCTGTTGAAAGTGATATTAACCGGGGGTAAAAAAGCAACAAAGGATCTGGTGACAGGCGTTTGTGTGCAGTTTCGGATTCGCAACTCAGTCGGATTTATTCATTCTTGGTTTGAAGGTGAGGTAAATTTACTTACCGCTTTCACTATCCTTCAATGTTTTCGCTGAATTTCATGTGGATAGGAAAAATAGTAAAATCAATGAGAAAACCTTCTTCTAAAAATTGCTTCGAAATGTTATAATGCCAATGAAAATTAAAATGATGAAGAATTTTTATTTGGTTTTTATGTTAATTTGCGTGCTATAGAGTTTATTCGGAAATATAAGAATCATCGTTTGTTTGTTAATAAATCCGCTTGATTCGGAAAATAAGTTAATTACTTTTTAATGGTAATTTGCACTGGTTACTAGTTCTTATTTGACTATAACATGGGCAATTGATAATTTAAATTATCTCCAGAAAGAATAAATACGCAATGAATAATTAGAATAATATAATAAGGAAAAACTAACATAAAAGCTTTTATTTTGAAAAATCAATATTAATAAATTATTTTTAATGTATGTTTCACACACACACACACACACACACAAATGCATGCAAATTCTTCTTTTATTTCGAATTTAGAATTAAGTGTTTAGTTTCAAATCTGTGTTCATATTTCCAAATTTAGCTGCTGGAAAAAAAGAAAGCCCCGAAAGTAAACAGGTTGTTTATTCGTTCTTTGTACAAATCGTCACATCTGAATATACTCTGACGAATTTTGTTTGATGCTTGTAAATGATTGCTTATTAGCTTCATTCCTTGTAAAAATTTAAATGCAATGCGTAACGTTATTTTGAACCACGTGGAGAAAATTTCTTTATAAACCAAACACTCGGGAGTTTAACTTTAAATGTTCTAATCACATTTTAAATACCTTTAATTATAATATCGTTTTCTAAATATGTTACTTTTGCTCCACTAATACTATTTATTAATAAATTAGATGCACATATTTTGTTATGTTATTATCATTTCGTATCGTTCACAACATTTGTATTGAGTTTTCAGTGTCATTCTGTGAATTATTTTGTGTGTGTGTGTGAACTCTGCAAATTATATTTAATAATTTAGTTAATAAAGGAATAATATTTTTCTGGCTTCAAACATGTATTCAAAATCTGAGTATTTTATAAGATTTTTATGGATTATGGAATATATTGTATCGAAATTCCACGTTGAGGTCTGAACTTTAGACAGTTTTTTCCTACTTGAAATTAAATTTAGATAGAATTTTATAGACTTGATAGATGCAAAATTTTGCAGTAGATTTTTTATATTGATATTATACATTGCTAATATAGTGATAAATAATAAAAATTTTCATGTTAATGAATGAATAAATAGTCTGAATAGGAGGCAAAATTCATTAAAAATACTTTTTTTCCTGGAATTTATAATAAGTTTCGTTAAATTATCGCATTCCTGTAAATTCTGTTTTTAGAATGATCTATAAGTTAAAAATGATATAAATCAAATTATCTTAAAATATAAACTCAATTAGAATATCTTAGAATTAATCACTATTCGATTCTTATTTGTGTATATATTGCGCTAAATTCTAGAATATAATTCTCAAATTGAAATTAAATAGTGTTTTTACTGGCTTTCGATAAGATGAAATTCTCAAAAAATGCTCTAAAATTAAATACAAGCAAATAACGTTAAAAAAAATAATGCTTATAATAACTTTAGTCTATGAAGCAATATAAGCAAAAAAGCCAATGAAGTAATAAAGCAATAAATCTATTTTCCGATATTTACTGTTCATGCAAATCAAAATTAGTTTCCCTAGAATTTTATTTTTCTATTTATATTTATTCAGACTATTTTCTTATTCGTTTATATTATCATTTTTGATTATCATTTTCAGCAAAGAAAAAGCGTATTTAAGTATTCTTACATTTTATTGCGTACTAGCCGCCTTTGGCGACCAGCCGGTTCCCCAGTATTACCACTCGCTACAATTTTCAATTAAATATTTCAAATAACTTGTATCTTAATATCTTCTCAAACAAAACATTTTTAATCTTCAAATTTTGATAGTCATACCAAACTTATACTGTTGTTTAGATCGTTTCGTTTAATTACTTTAATTTAAAGTGGAAATGCTGAAATTGCAATTAATGTAAAGATATTTTTTAATGAAACCAAGCGTTTTATTTTATTTATCATTTTTTTATTTATTTATTTATTTATTATTATTGAATATGAGTACTACAGACAGAATCGCTCGGTATTTAAGTCTTATGTGAACTACAAAATATTTTTCATAATTTATGTAATATCTCAAACAAAAATTCAACAAAAATTTCTCATATTCAGCATAAAATTCAGTTTTTAGTTTTGCTTTCAAAAGGATTGAAATGAAATCAATAATAATATTTTGTTCCTGCCTATAAATATATTTCAAAAATTATGAAGTCTAAATTTAATGCAGTAAGGTATCATATTCTGAGAAATATTGTGGACACACCAAATTTTAAATAAAGGAATGAATGTTTCTATTTTCCACGATCAACTAAGACTTATTTATGAAGTTTTGAATGTTAAAAATTTAGGAAAACTCAACGTTTTCACAATCTTAGGCCAATTAATCTTGAGAAACCTGCGCCCTGATTGGCGTATTTTCTTTGAAACGATCGATGGAAAATCTAAAATTATCCATTTTTATCGAATAGTGATATTCAAAATTTCATAAATCAGTCAGTTTAAGTGATTGATTTAGTTGATTGGAAATTAGCTATTTTTATTTAAAATATTAGTTGTTGTTTTGTTAAACGTGATTTCTACAGCAGAGGCTTTATGTAAAATCGAAATATTCGTTATTTATTAGAGCATTTATTGAATCAAGTTACATAAAATATAATGATTTACCATTTAGACCATTTTAGCAGATGTGTGTCTGTTACTAAAAGTTTAAAAATTGTCTGTGAGGCCCTGATTTGAATGGATATCCTGTTCAATTTAAACAAAACTTGCCTTAAAATAAAACTGATTTATTGGATAAATAATATACATAGTGTAAAAAATCATAGAATAATTTTCCTTGAATTTATTTTTTAGAAAAAATAATATTTAATATTTGTTTCATTTCCTACAGACACGTGCTTAAAATTATATTTTTGCAGATTTGTTTTCCAAAACGATTTAATTAATTTTTAATTTGAGCTTTAATTAATGTGATGGCAACACTTTGATAAAAGCTAATTTTTCCCATGAATACAAAACGTGCTCGCGCAGCTTAAATTTTATTTTTATTTCGTTCAAAAAAAATGTTGAAAAATATAGTTAAAATATTTATTTAAAAATTAATTAAAAATAGAAACTTATTTTTAAGGTTAAAACATTGGTATCATTTAAAAGATAAATTTTTAATCTTTAACTTGAAGTAAAAATCTTTTTTGTGCGGTAAGAATTTCGGTAGCAGAAACATGCCAAAATTTCGCTTAATTTTTAAATAAATAAAATTCTAATTAAAAATTCAAAAAAATAACCCCCAGGTGCACATTCCCGGCCTCCAAGGTATAAACGGGCCGAATTTGGTGGCTGTAGGTTGAATGATCTGGCCTGTAGAGCGCCAACACACACACACACACACATTGAGCTTTATTAAAAGTATAGATTTTGCATTGAAGCAACAGCAATACAAACCTAAGAAAAGAATTTTTTGTATTCAAATTTTCATTTTACAGGCATTATGGACAAAATTATATACTTTCATTTTTTTAAATAAAAATTGCGGTACTTTATTAATTAAACATTATTCAATTTTATTTTTTTTCAAATAGAAATAATCTAATGAGTTTTGAAATTTGATAAAAATTAAATTTCTCCAATACTTATCCCTTTTTACCTAAGCTATTTTATAAGTATATTTTGTTATATTTTTGTCTCAAAATATGTAATTTTATTTTTTCTTGCCTAGTTTTTAATTCATATCGGGAAATCTGTATCAACGAATTAATCTAAAATTTTAAACACAATTCAGATGAAATTTTTTCTTTCTTCCAATAAATCGTGCATTGCCTGATAAGTGAACGATAAAAAGTATATCGAATTTCGCATATTTATAAATAATAGTGGTTTAATCTAGTGCAGAATGATTGTTGTATTGGATATTGAAGATTCCGATTCACTCGTGGGAATTGAATTATAGTGTATTCGCGTTCTCACGAACGTGAATTGTAAATTCATAGGCTTCTGCGTATTATTGGGCTATCTGGAAGTGAATTCCAATTGACTAATGTAAGTGGAATTCCTTATGAGATCTTAAAGTGATTGCATTCTCTTGGAATCACCTAGCTACGATCGCTTATTTTTTCAAACACGGTATGCAAAAAATTGTAGAGAGAAACCAAAGCTGGATTAAGCCTTCAAGAAACCTTTAGATAATATTAATCATAGAGCCCCTTTTTCTATCCGTACTTTAAAAGCCACATTTTTATCGATTTTAATTAATTGTTACATATGTAGTTTTAAGCAATAACTTTTGATTTACCAGAATAATAAATGCTTAGATCTCTTTCTAAAAAACTGGCTTCACTATAACGTGAATAAAAAAAAAAAAGAAAAAAAAAGACAGAATTAAAATTTAAAAATAATTTTAAACAAAATTGTTAATAAAAATTGATAAGACATTAAATAATATTTAATAATAGAGTCGGAAAAATATTTAAGTTATGAAACACTAGATATTTTTTAAAAATTACTAATTTGTCTACTTTGTTAGCGATGATAAATTAGATATGATACTAAAGTAATGTTGAAACTTACTTTAGCCTTCTTGATTTTAGTTTATATATTTATTTTGATTTTAGTTTGAATAAGTTCGATTCCATGGTTTCTGCGTTTAAATGAAATAATAAAAATGACTTTTTAAATTTTGCAAAACTATCCCACGGTTTGGTACATACTAAAGTTTTGAAACCTCTTGGCCATTAACCACTTTGTCTATTTAATAATCCGATCTTGAGACATACAGTTAGAAAAAATTAGTAAATAACGTACGAAATTATTAAATATTTGTTTAATTATTTCAGCCGTTTAATGTCATTGTGGGGAAAAAATGAAATTAAAAAAAATTTTATATGAAAAATTTTCTACGATCAAATAAAAAAAAATGATCGTTTTATTTAATTTTTTTTTCTTTCGATTTCTTTGTGTGCGCCTATAAAAGGATACAACCTTTTAAGTGAGGTCAAAAATGGCTATGCATGTATATTATGCAACCCGATGTTTTCGACGGCGTCGATAAACCTCTCCTAAATGCATTACTTTAAAGTAGGCCTGTAATTATATTTAGCTGCTACGGTTTACCATAGCTGTTTCTTGATTTCGTTATTTTAATGCTGTCCAGTCATAATTTATAAAATATTATTAATAAAAATCACCATTACTCCATATTAGAATTTAGAGATGAAATTATTTATGCGTAATGCCAGTTTAATTGCAGCGCTATCTTCCTGAAATATACAATATCTGAATTTTTTTAATTGTAGTTATGGTAGCTTGCGCGTATCTAATGTTAAATATTTTTGCCGAATGAATAAAAAAAAATAACAGTGCATGATAAATAAACGAGTAATTATAAATGTATGCACTACTTCTCTTAGAGCGACTATGCCCTTATAAATAAATAGTAATTAAAACTATTAATAGTATTTTTATTCAACGTTAATTGCAATGTTCATGTAAATATCTTTGTGTCTATGGTAGTTTTTTTTTATAGTATAGCGAAGAATATCAAATGAACATTTTTGAAAAGAACTATTTTCCGTTTATGCATTTATTCTAAAATTTGGCATATGTTATTTTGCTGTAAGAATAATGAGTCAAATTTCATTTATCTAGATTGTTACCTTTTTAAATTATTATTCACATACCGAAATATTTATAGTTCAACATGTCGAATATATACGTTCTTAACTATAAGTATATTGCAATTCGATATTTTATTAAATGTATCAAATATTGGTAACCTGAAAATGCTGATGTATATAGTAAATAAGTTAGAGGAAACAAAAATATTACATGTATCCATAGAGGAAGTCTTGATAAATATATATCAACGGCAACAAAACATACTGAGTTTTCCATTAAACTGCACAGAGAACTTAACATTTCCTATAACCCTTTTGCACCAATTTGATCATGTATTCAACTACCATTTCTGCTTTTATTTATACTTTTTGTGGATATTTGAATTAAGACTATCGAATAAAATTTTTCTTATTTCAGAAACTGACGTTATAGTGAGTAAAAAATGAAAATCCTCGGCAGACATATTTTTCTTAACATCAATTTCTGAAATAAGACAAGTTTATTTCTTCTTTTTCTTTACTTCTTCAATTTAATATAAGAACAGATTCATCATTTATACCTTTCGAAGTTTCAATTGAAATAAAATTATCGTGTTATATACTGTCCTTTCATTTTGTAATATTTGAACAAGTGTACAGCAAAACACCGTTTATACAGCTTTCAAGGGACTGACAAAAAACAAAGACATATAATTGAAATTTTAATAAACGGCTAATTATTACATACTTAAAGATAATAACATAAATTAATTTGGAAGAATAATTTTAAAGTTTTTAAAAATAATGCTAGTATATTAATATACAATAGGTTCATAAAGGTTAAAATTATCAAATATGCAAAATAGGCAATTGTCAGATCGCCTGTTGCCTATATATATAAAATGAGTTCCGAATGTATTTTTAAGGCAATCTAATTTTATGCTGTCATTTTTTTTCCAAAGGTCATACTCGAATGTTTTCAGATTAACACCTTGACTTGTGAGGATCACCGTTGACCGACGGGCCCATATAAATTACATTGTAAGAAATTCAGCGCTGCTATCAATGTATTAAAATCTGAGACCTTTTAAATTTCAGAGTATTATTCTTAAATTTTCCATGTTCTCAAATTTTCGTAGAGATAATCGTAATCCAGTCTTTTTCGCAAATAACTTACTCGTATTCAATAGCTTTCACTAGTTTGCTTTAGAGTATTTTGACAATGTTAAAAAACATCCTACATTAATTTTTATACATAAATTGTTATGTTGAAGATAATCTCAATTTAATGTTTTGTTATTTCTGTAGGTTATAATATTTATTATTTAAAAATTACTTACACAGAGATTAAAATAAAATCAATTTCTGCTTCTTCTGGTTTCAGAAGTTGTGGCAATAAAGGTCCTGAAACTTGTATAGGCTTTGTACCCTACTTGGATTAATCCGCCCTTGGTTACATGTTAGGATTAGAAACGCTAATTATTAAAATAATTAAAATTTTAAAATTAAATACTGATCGTAAGAGTGAGGAAAACCGTTTTTATATCGTATATCTAGAGTAATAATTATATTTCTTGTTTTATCCGATTTACGAATGTCTTAACACTATTTACTTGAAGATAGGATTTTTTTTGTAATAAAGCTTCTTTAATCGTCATGTGACTTTTGCTCTTGCACTAGTTTTTGACAAACAAAATTAGTTCGAAATTTTTCAGTGGCGTTCACAGCGCCTTTCAAGAGAGATTGAATTCTTTCTTCGTCATCGTTTAAATTTATTAAATGACAAAAAGAAAAATAAACATAATAATTCTTCGTTTTCTAAAAAAATATTTAATAGAAATGAAAAAAAAAATATTATTGTGGCAGAAAATTTGAGAATTTTAGAGAAAGGGTGTGGGGGAGGGACATGTTTTGAGTTTTGTGTCGCTTAAATAAAGTAAGCAATTTATCACTTCACTGATTACGAATGAAATGAAACTGAAATGAAAAATAAATATAAACGACCTGTAACGAGAAAGGCATAAACTGTGTTTTACTGAATGTAATAAATATGAAGTGTTTTGTGCCATTTTACTGAATATAATATTGAATTTGATATTTGTATGCTTCCGTTATTTTTAATGAGCATTGAAACCTTTATGTTATCAAAAGTTATGCATTATGAAGTAATTTATCTTTTGTATTTGTCCTTTGAAATAATATGCTTCGTATGTAACTGGTAAAAGTAGAGATTTTTAAGAAAAACATTTATTTCGGTAGATTCAACGAAATTTCATTAATAATTGTTTTTCATAGATGTATAGTTGGTCACAAAATCTGAATATAAAAAAACACAGTAAAAAAACGATTATAATTTAGCATATGATTGTTTCCATAAATCATAGAGGCGTTTATAAAGTTCTTAAAAACGCTATTAATGTTGGTAAATTTCTCTGTGAATACTCTTGGTAGCTCGAAGAATTTCAAGGAGGTAATTTCGATTCTTGTCAACTATTGCCTACAAATTCGATTGTCACGCTAGACACAGAAGCTGCTATCCTAACTCTGATTATATAAATATTTTTAACTAGCTTTGTAAACAAAGTGTCCTTTATGTTATCCTCAAAATAAGCATTGAACATTAATTGAATTCACAGAACCAAAGAACACACTGATTCATTTTCTTCATTCCCGCCATTTTGATACAATCGAATTTAAAATCACTGTTTGTGAGTTAAAATAAAGTCAAGATCATGACAATTCTGTAGTAAAAATTTTACAGTATTACATTCAATGATTCTTTCGTGCTAATGTTTTATAATCACGGAAAGATGGTCACTCTGTATTGTGATAAGTCGGATCTTGTGAAATTTAAGGAAAACTGCGAAGGTTTTGTTGAGGATGACATAAGTATTTAAAACATTTAATGAGATCAAAAATGTCTTGGGATTGATTTTTTTAAAATTTAAATTTTAGAATTTACTCTTATTTATATAGCTGAGATGACATTTAGACAAAAAAAAATTATTAAATGCTGTTGGAACTTGCCTGAGTATAAATAAAATAACTAAAATAGTGGAAAGTATTAATGCAAATTGTTAAAAGTATTTTTAAAAAATTTACTAAAATTAAAGAAAAAATTATTAAGAAAAAAAGTTTGGAATCGTTGAAAAACTAAATTGTTGAATTTTAAAGTAGTGGGAAGATGGTTTTACTAAACTATGATTCGAGGTTATAAAAAAATGTTAAAATTTTGATTAATTTCTTTTTATAAAAAATCTAATTAAAATTTTGAAAAACTCTTTCTTAGTGGCCGTTTATTATCTCGGAAATATATATGTAACAAAATTGAGGACTTGTCTATCCTATAAAGCAGTTTGAAAATTTTTTGGATCACTTTTGTCTCTTGATGCAGACAAGATATATGCCGGATATATCCATACATGCTAGTTCCCTTATAGATAGCATGTCAATTTATAAATATTATAATATTAATATGAATGCTGTGCGATTAGATAACAAATGAGTTGTATTTTTTAACACTACGCTTTGCCAATTTATGGGCTACATTTTTTTTCGAATGCATTCAGAGTATTTCAAAATAATATTTCTGCGATATGGTTGCATCAAAAAAATTTCTATCATCAACAAATAAACCATCAATAAATAATTTTGTACGGAATTTGCCATTCGTTTTTACCTTTTGTTTATTCTTTAAATTACAATTTTTGTTTATTTCTGTTTATAATTAATACTAACTGTGCTTTGACGGCCAACTGGTTTGTTGTGGTTATATTTAACTTCAGTTAAATCGTTTAGATATTACTTACCAATGATTCTGCCAAATTATCAGTATTAGTGCTAATTTAATTGTCTTATATCTATCTGTTCACTGAAAACTTGGACTTTTCTAATGGAGACTAGTCCTTTGACAACAAAAGCGCTGTTAAAAACGTAAATGTACGGCCCATCTGTCTTCTAAATTTCTCGGTATTGTAGCTTTATTTTTTTTATTTGTCTTCTATACCACGCAGATATTTAACAGAATCTTCCTTTAGCTTTCAACAATGAAAGAAAATCATGCTATTAAATATTTGATGAAACAATGAAACAGGTTTGAATTTCAGAACAGTAATGTAATCTATAGTTGTATAGTTGAAAACAAAATATTTTTTCAAAACAATTTCGAAAAAAATTAAGGAAAAAAAAAAAACTTTGAACAATTATTAAGTTGGTATCGTTAAAAGACACCTTTTTAAAATTTTGAAAAGGTTTAAAATTCAATTTTGTGCAATTAATATTTTCAGAAATTATTTTGAAAAAACTTCAAAATTCCGTCCAATTTTTAATTAATAAAAATTCTAGTTACGATTTCAAAAAAATTGCTCGGTGGTACACATTCCCACTTATGTGATAAATTTATGTGATAAATATATGTGATAAATTTAGTAGTTATAGTTCAAATGGTCTTGTTTGTAGAGCTCCAATGCACCCACGCACAGACACACACCCACGCATTCGTCATCATGAAATTATTATTTTAGCAATTAAAAGCTTTTCACCTTTTGATATTTTTCGTATACATGATTAAGTATATTTCGGTACATATTTGTAAAACTAATTTGGGATTTTTTTAATAACTTCGTCAATGCATTTTTATCAAACTTCCAGGTAATTTTTAAAGTTATATTTCTTTATAAACTGATATAATTCAATAAAGTTTTATAATATCATGAGATTACTTTTATTCATAGTACAATCAAATAGCTATAGTAAAAAAAATTAGATAAAATCTTTGGTATTATTTGTATATTAATATTTTGGTACCAATTTCTATTTTGAATTTTAATCACGTCTGCATTCGAACTTGTTGAATTTTTCCTCCCTTTGAAAGAATATTTGAATTTTAAGTATGGGTTATTAAAGTAACTTTTGAGTTACTTACAGATCTTAAGCCATTTTAACAGAACATATTTTTCTAATTACGGTTTCAGTATTTAACTTGTAGCTTTTTATTTCATTTTACTAATATAATCATTCCGATTCTGTTACTTGTGAGCTACTGAAGGATCTATATAGGCAAGCATTATCGAATAAAGAAAGGAACTATCTAGGGAACAAAAGTTTTATCAATGTAGAGTATTTGCTTAATTTAGGAGGGATTAGAGGTTAAACGATCGGAATGAATGCTTCTGTAGGCGCTCTTAGAGGGCGCCATGGGGACAAAACATTAGGGTTGTACCATTTTTTACAGTCAATCTGATATGGCGAAAAAATATTATTATGCTTCAAGCGCCACTCACTCTTGTTATATCAATGTGAGAATATATTCATTTAACATCATAGTCAGTTGATATATATAACTATGTTTTTCCTTTGAAGCTATATAACCGATTCCAGAATTAAATTGATGTCGTGGGTATGATGTGTCAGGCATGAACATAAATTGACTTCATTTCTGTTCGTTTAAATGATTGTTGTATGAGTTTGCATGAAAAAAAAGTTCTGTTAATGCAATATTTCATATTTTTGAAAGTAACTAATCGTAACAAAGAAATTCTATTTAGAAAAAGTGACATTTTCTTTTTTAAATTTAATTATAATAAACATAAATATCTGGAAATATACTTGAATTTCTAAAATGTGTTTTTAAAGAAAATGATTCTGTTGCTTGAATTATTATGGTTAATATATGATACTTAATTTGTAATTAATAATTTTTTTCAAGGTTTCTTATATAATGGATTTCAACTCGAACTGGGGTTGTTTGGACCTATACTAAATACTTGGCCTTTTTTATTTAAATCTTATAATATTTTATTATCAAAAATAGCAAATCAAATCATTCTTATTTAAAACATTTAGTGCGTTTTAACGAGTTTTGCTAAGCATTATGTTAGCTGATTTTGATAATTAAAATCTGACCACATTTTATTTTTTTCAGTTGTTATTCAAAATTCATTATAATTTTTACAATAATTATAATTTCACTTAAAAGAAGCGAAATTATTTTTT
Organism: Argiope aurantia; assembly: GCA_026543865.1. Classification (NCBI taxonomy): domain Eukaryota; kingdom Metazoa; phylum Arthropoda; class Arachnida; order Araneae; family Araneidae; genus Argiope; species Argiope aurantia. The sequence continues at coordinate 51,120 of JAPMOR010050257.1, read as the reverse complement.
GTTATTTGGCCCAGTATAACCAAAAGTGTTTTTTTTTTTTTTGCGTGTGTCATAAATCAAACTTTTATCTGTCCTTAACCTTTATGCGAATATCTTTTATTAATTTCTTACTTTCTAGATTTATTTAAATATTTTATTTCATCTTGCATGTGATCTTGAAAACATTCACTGAGTTAAAAATAAATGGTGAATAGAACCAATGGTTTTATTCTCCCATCGTGTTATAAAATTAGAATTTTATATACATTCTAACTTCCTATATACATTAGAACTCTAATTTAAAAGCACGATACACGTTTAAACCTCGATAATTACTGGGTTGCTTCAAATATTGGTAAAAAATACAATTTTCCACTGTTTAATATTATATCATGCTTCTAATTCATTTTTTATCAGATGATACATTTTATATGTACTTTGTATCAAACCTACCTTCAACCGAGCTAAAAATCGGCCTTCCACAATTTTCAGTCCCATTATACTTAGATTTGGATGGAATCCAGAGCTCTCCCCTTTAACTCTTTCTGAAGAATGACTTACCTTAATTCAGTCTCAGTCGCGGACTGACATGACGGATTAGATCAATACTTTGCGGGCACAGGTATACGTGGCCGGCATTAATCTTCTTGCCTAATGGGGGGAGGGGAGAAATGAATGGGTCGGATATATGCGGAGAAATCGAATTTTCTGTACATGCTCCGAGGAAGTGCATAGATCCATTAATAATGTGATTTTTTCCTCTTTTTCTGCTATGTATTTTAGACACATTCATTTCAACAAGTGGGGGCTTGCTGCTTGGTGATTTTTTTTAGGAGCTAGCATGAGATCTGGCTAATGCATCTCATTTTTTTAAAACAATGAAATAAGTTTTTGTGATATATTAATGGATTAGTTGTGATTTATTATATGCAAGTTTTTTTTCACAGTTTAGACGAAAACTAAATTGCATCAAAAAACTTAATAAGACATTGATGTAAAATTTAAAAAAAATTATGCTGGAGGTTTAAACTTGATTATTTTTTTTAATATTTAAATTAAATTTTGTAAAATAATTAGAAGTTTTTTTCCGAATAATGCTGATATGATAGGAGATATAGGACTTTAAGCTAGGGAAAATACAAGTGCAGAACATTTCATTCAATGTTCCATTCCAAACTCCAGGTTCAAAACTTTCCATTGAATATCGGCTCTCAGTAGTCTTAGTTCATCTAATCTGCAATTATGGGCTAAATGCTCTCAAGTGAATCTGGCATTATAGATGAAGATGAACATCCAGTGTATAAAGTGAGAGTTATCAAATGTTGAAAATTACATCAAAAAACATTGTCGGGGGGTTATTGAAGCAAGTTCTCTATACTTGTTTTTTTTTGGAAGTCATCAATGGGGAATAACCTTATTCATTCAAATTTTATTGAATTTAACTTTCATGTTTTTAAGTAATCATGTGTTATTATAAATCATCAAAGAAATAAAAAAATCAATAATTTCTTTGAAAATGGACAATTGATAAAACCATAAAAGTATTTTTTCTTGTTTGAGCCGAAAAAGTAATCGCGATTTTAAAATTTTTTTTATTCAAACAAAGGTCGGGTAATGCCAAGACAGGTATAAACACTAATGTACTTAGACTCATTAATTAGTCATATGATTGATATCAAAAATACACAGCGTTCAATCCACTGGTTAAGGTATGAGGAAATTAACAAAGAAATCATATCGGAAGAAATTTAGAATGAAATTGCTTGTTCTACCAAATAATAAAAATAGCAAAGTTTTGCGACTTGAATGCATTATTTCATCCTTCTTCAACTTATTAGAGTATATGGAAGAAGAATTTTTCATATACCTGCTTTTGTATGATTTTGTATCAATCCAGGAAAACTTTTAAGAAAAACCAAATAAATTTTTAATATTACACATGACCATAACTTCATCGACTCACGTCATCTAAAATAAAATTATTTATCCGATTGTAAAGCAACACGAGCTTGTTTTGGGACGGATCTCGCCATTTCGAATAGAGGTCAGATAGCAGCTGATGCGGCAACTTCTTTATAAACTTCGAGTCACTCTTGCTGGAGGACATTTGATCTTTGATGTTAGATTAAACTGGCTGCAGACTCATATATTCGGGAATTTGCAATAAAATGAGTTTTAAATTTTTAGCATCTGTCGTCGAAGTCAAGTCAGTGCCACCGCTGCCTTAGCCATGCATGATGCAATTAGTTTTAAGTAGTTATGAAGCTTAATCAACATATTATTAATTAAACAATTATTAACATAATGGAATAATTTTTAAGATACATAGATAATCAGCAACTTATATTATTTTTCTTAGAATAAATATATTAATAGTTTGGAAATTTTATTTTTCGTTTTCAAAAGAGTGTCTTCATTATATTTATTCCTTGCTGAAACAGACTGTTCTCCCTGAAAGTTTCTCACATATTCTCCAATAAAGATCTTAACCATTTCCCTTGCGGACCTTGATCCGTGAATAACTTGAATAGTATTAGTGCATGATAGTTACAAAAAATAGATATGGATCTTAGGCTTGAATCTAGTATTTTTACTAAGCCTATCGTGAGAACATATATATTGAACATCTTTTTGTCAGCCTATTAATACCATAATTTGCCACCACAACACTACAGCTGTAATCAGAAAATTACATACCGAATTTCATTATTTTAAACCATTGCGTTTATGAGTTATTGCATCGAAAGGACAGATCGATGGACCATGATCCGTTTGACGAATTTGGTTCAAAATGTGACAGATAGTTTGGATGATAAACCTGTGTAACAAGTTTTATCTATTTAGCTCTTTGAGTTTTGCAGTTATCAAGTTCACTTGCACTAGAACAGCCAGTCAGATTTCTTGGGAATAGATTTCGTTCAAAATTTGTTAGAAATCTACGAATTTGGTGACAATTCCACATCCTAAAATTCAGCCTCAGTTGTCTTGCTCAAAGTATTGATGTGTTACAGACAGACATAATGCTAAAAATACGTTTTTCGTATTCAGGGAGATATAAAACATAGTGATTCGTCAAAACTTCGAATTCAGTATTTCTTCGATTACAATACTTCATCGTATCCGTGAAAATAGGAATGTTTATGGAAGCTTCATTATAGAGTCTCCGCTTCAAAACTGGAGAGTTGCGGTATTGACACCCGACTTCACGAAGGATAATACATCACTTAAGTCCCAGGTCTGACACATAAATGGCAACATTACTGACAGAACCACGTAATTTCCGGCTAGTACTAACCTTCAAACAATACATGTCAAAGTTTCATGGCATTCTGACCGTTAGTTTAGAGGTTACTGTCGTTTTAGTGACCCCAGTTTTGTAATTTTCAAGACAATGGATAGAAAGGAATTTCGTGTGTTGATTTAGCTCTGTTTTTTGATGGGGAAAATACTACTGAAACCAAACAGTGGCTTGATAAGTTTTATGGGGACTCTACACCAGGGAAATCAACTATTATTGACTGGTATGCAGAATCTAAACGTGGTCGTACAAGCACCGATGATACTAAACGCTCTGGTCGCCCCAAATCGACAGTTGTTCTAAAAAACATAAAAATGTCCACAAAATAGTTTTAAAAGACCGTAAAATTAAGAAGTTTTAGATAGCTGACACCTTGAAGAAATCGGAAGGTAAAGTCTTTACACTTTTGCATGAAAATTTGGGCATGCTCAAGTTGCTTTCGAAGTGGGTGCCGCGTTTGCTCACATCGGAGCAGAAATGGCAATGCGTCGACGATTCAGAGTGCTGTTTGGAGCTGCTCAGCTTGGAAGGAATAAAATAATATAAAGAAATAAAAAGGATATATAGGATTTCTTGCGTCGGTATGTGACAATGGATAAAACATGGATCCACCACTACACCCTGAATCAAAAAGATCGTCAGGTGAGTGAGCAGCACCCGGTGAAAGTCACCCAAAGCGACTAAAAACTCCAAAGTCAACTGGTAAGGTTATGACATCTGTATTTTGGGACGCGCATTGAATTTTGTTCATCGACTAACTTGAAAAAGGCAAAACTATCAATAGTGAATATTACATGGCTTTATTTGATTGATTGAGTGTAGAAATCAAGAAAAAACGGCCCCACATGCAAAAGAAAGTGCTGTTTCACCAAGATAATGCCCCGTGTCACAAATCGATGAAAGCAATGATTAAATTAGAGGAATTACGCTTTTAGCTGCTTCCCTACCCACCGTACTCACCAGATTTGGCCCCCAGCGACTACTGTCTGTTTGCAGACATGAAAAAGATGCTCCAGGGAAAGAAATTTGGCTCAAATGAAAAAGTGATTACCGAAACTGAGGCCTATTTTGAGAGCAAAGACAGATCATTTTACATAAAGGGCATCGATAAGCTAGAGGAGCGTTGGAATGAATGTTGAAGAAGAGTATGCTGATGAATAAAGTGGAATTTCTAAAAAAAAGTTTTTCTTAGTTAAACTGGATATTTATTGAGTGATGTGTTACAATGTATATACAGGTTGGTTGAAGAAACAAAATTTCCATTCCCCCTAGAATAACAATTTTGAATAAAGTTGTCATTTCCATCAATTGCTAAGATAATTCTTGTTTTTTTTTTCTTTTAACCTGTTAAAACCAAATTGTTCTGCAATTATTAGGAATAAGTTTTCCATTATGTGATATTTCTTTCTTTACAAGATTATCATATAGCGAAAGTGGGGGATATTTTAAGGAAAAAAAATGAATTGCATTGAATCGATTTTCTTTCTAGAAGAATTATTCCTTTATATGCTATGGGAAAAGTCTCCATTTTTTTTCTTCCTGTCGTTTGTTCTCGAGAGGAACTCTTTCGTAATTTTGCTTCGATTCCCGTGGAAAAATATCCAGACGGCAGATAACAACAGCAGTTGGATAGTGCTTGATACGGAAGCAGCAAGGAGAAAAAAAAAAAAAAACTCGCAAAAGACATACATAAAAAAAAAGAGAGACACACAGACTTAGCTCAGTTGCAAATTCTAAACAATTCCGAAGGACGAGGAATAAATAAATAAAATAAAATAAAGTAAAATGAGGGAAAAAAGGAAACACAATCAGAAAACAAGAAACGAATGAAAATGCCACGAAATAAAATAAAGGAGAAAACGATAAAAAAAATCAGTTTAAAATAAACACCCTATCGATTTAAGGCTAGGGAGGGGTGGGCGAATAGGATAAGCAGACTCGGAGAAATGGCAGCACAGAAGGAAAGTTGCAATTCGATTTGCTGCTAACGCTTTTCAACTTGATCAAAAGAAGAGTTGTGTCTCATGTCGAGGAACATAGCTGCTGTCACTGTATATACAGTGCGAAGCAATAGTTGATTTCTAGAAACTGTTTACTCGCAAGTCTTACGGCGCTTTGATTCGATGCCCGAGGGCGTATAGAAATGAGATAAATTTCTCATCTTGTAGGCTAGAAATGATTGCCACTGTTTCGATATGTTTTCAATGCCCGTAGCAGAGAATATTTTTCTTCTTTTTAAAGTTCCTTCAGAGCTAAGCACTTCTTTGTTTACAAATGCTGATTTGCAAGTGTGTTTTTCCAGCAAATTATGTTTTTTCAGATAATCTTTTTTTCTTCAGGAAGTGTAATTTCACCCTGCAGAGTTGATGAAATTCGTGCCATCTGTTTTTTTTTCAGTGCCTCAGAGGAATTTTCAATTTATACATCGCTTCTAGTGAGTGTAAACTTGGAATTTGCATTTCTTCGTCGATGCCTTGTTTGCTTTGACAAATAATAAAATTTCGACTGAAATCAATCTGAATCTTTTTTGTCAGAGTCTTCAGATATACTGAATAACTAATATTTTCTAAATATTGATGTATTCAAGAAATAAAATAGATATAGTCTATTTTATAGAATGATGATATTTTGTCTCATTTGCTTTGCAAAATAAAAAAAAAATTAACTCTGCCATAGAATATATTCCAAGTAATATTACATATATACTATAATTTTACATATATATACTATAATTTAAAGTACAAGGTGGTTATAATTGAAATTTCACTTTGAAATAGTCATAAACGGGAAAATTACTGGACCAAATGTTATCAAACTTGGTAATAGTTTAAAGAAGAACATGGGAATTTCTTTTCTGTCAAAAAAAAAAAAAAAAAACCCTCACCACCGAGGGGGGGGATGGTGATATATTCAATATTATTAAACAAAATAAGACATGAAGACATCGGTTTAAAATGTGTTTAATCGTTTCTGAAACGTGTTACAAAGCATGTTCAATGTGGCTTTACAATATTAATGTAAGTTAAATCGCATTACTTGCATTCTTAAATATAGTTCTTAGCATATCAGGAGGAATCTTACGCATATATCGGTGTATCGCATCTTTGAGTTACAGCGCCATTTTCCCCCTGTTGGTGAGTTTTTTGAGGAAAAGAAATTCCCATGACCTTCTTTAAACTATTACCAAGTTTGCTAACATTTGACCCCATAGTTTTCCTTTTATGACCATTTTAAAATAGAACTTTAATTAAAACCACACTATACATTAGTAAAATTTTGTCTAAAATAGCGAATATGGATGTAAAAAATTCATTCATATTTTCATCAAATTCATGTTATTATTTATGAAGAAATTGAATAAAATAAAAAAAAGTTTTAAAGAAATTAGTTGTACATTTAGGTTTAATCTATGCATCTTAATATTAATAAAAGTCATTGTGGCTATGTATATATACATATATGTATATTCCACAACTCCTCTTTAACCACCGGCTTGATTTCAACCAAACTTTGTCAACATTTATTCTTTAAGATAAGAAAAAGAATACTGTCAAATATTCAAAGTGCAAAATTAAAATTCAAAATTTTACCATTTCAGTAATACTATTTTCATTTTTGCTCAATATTGGTTTCAATTTTAATAATTTTTTTTTAAAAAATTAAACGGATTAATGTTACCGTTGAACTATACTACTAAATTTTTTTAATGTTTTATTTTAGTATATATCTTTTATTTGGCGCTCATTCGTTTCAAACCATGATCAGCCATGTCAAGAAGTATTATTATTTAAATTGATCTATTCCCAGGTAAAGATGTGGTGCTTGCTTTAGAATTTATTCCAAAATATTTTTTTTTCGTTGAGGATCAATTTTATTTAGCGAAATAATTGATTTACGAAAAGAGAAATAGAAAAGCTTTTATATAATATACAGTAAATGGAAATAAGAATGATAGCAAATGATAAGATGAAAGTCAGTTAGGGAAAGGGCAAAAAATTGAAGGAAAAATGTAGTAATCAAGACCGAGTTACCCCAGCCCTGCCTAGGCATTTGGGCCACCCCATTGACTGAATAACTGCCAGCGCGACAAGGGAACGTAGAAACTGCGGTTACAGAAAGGAAACAACTGTGGCTTTTATGAGTTATAGCCCAAAACATTTTGGACGCGTCATTACGATTTATCGTAATACATACTCATTTATACAAATAGGCATTTTTATGTTACCACGTGTACTTTCATGCAGAGGTATAGATCAATTTAGTTCCAAAAATATGTTCTTCGAACTTAAATAGACTTGAAACGTGATGATTCATCGGAAACTCGACGTCGAATTTTTTTATTAACTATAATTCTTTTTCTTTATATATTTTGTATCTCAGAAAATAAAAAGAAATAATTAAACCACTTCTAATTTTCATTCTATGAGCAACAGCAAAATATGTTAATAAAATAAAGCTAATCGAATTTCTTACATTATTATCGGCAAATGTGTAGTAATTGTGTTATCTTAAACGAATTAGACATTTTCTGTAATGAGTGAATATTTTTGAATATTTTGTATTTTCGCTCATTCCGGCACAAAATAAAGAAATAGTAATTTATTAGGGATTTTCGACTTCTAATATTAATAAATAGCTGATAAAAAAATCTTAGATACAAAAGTACGTTGTACCAAAAGAAGCAAAAATTTATTAATTGAAATATCAGTTTATAAAAATCAATACTAATATTACTCTTGCAATTGCTTTGTTTGGTGCTATTCAATTTGCTTCTGCCATTTTTTTTAATAAAGAATCCTGCATTTATACGATTTCCTTCTTATGTATAAGGATTAAAGAAAGAATGTCAATCTTCTGTAGATGCTTCATCTGTTAAGATACCAGTTGTCTTTGGCGACCAAATAGTTTACTAAGAATATTTGTTGTATTTAATTTCAGTTGCATCTCTTATGCATAATTTGATAATCATGAATCAATCAACAAAGTATTTCTGAAGAAGAAATATAGACAGACAATAAAGTCATATTGTTTTCATAGCCTTATACTTACTCTGTTTATTGTGTACATGAACATTCTTGATGGAATAGAGGTCTCTTTGTCATTAACAATTGAAACACCCGGCTAATTTGTCTCATATTGCATGTTGTTTTCTGTGGAAAAGCCACTTCACTTTCTGATTCTCCATGCAAACTGCGGCGATAAAACTACTTTCCATGATTTTGAACAGAGAAAAAAACTACGCGGTTAAGTATTTAATGAAGCAATGGAACATCACTGTTGTGCTGTTGTGATAATTTTCCATTTAAAAATTAATCAAAATTCAATTGTGATAACATTTTTTATTTCATGTTTTCATTTCGTATATTTTATTGACAGAAAAAAATGATGCCTTTCATTTATATCTAATTTGTGAAACTTTGATTAATGTTTTTTTTAATCAAATTTCAATGAATTCTAACTCATAAAAATTTTGCAATCACATTTTTTTTTTAATTTTTGGAAAAAATGCAGTTGACGTTTCATATTAATTTTTCTTTATTGTAAAAAAATCTTCTTTATGTAAAAAAAAAAAAATGGGAGTTTATATTTTAATTAAACGGATTAAATATATAAAGCATATTAAAAATTCCTCTTTCCGTGAAATATTTTTTTTTCTCTATTGCAAAAAAAAAAAAAAAAAAAAAGTCTATAATTTGCATAATGAAGTTTATGAAAAGACTACGAAAGCTAGGAATTTTATAATAGAATCTTAATTTTTCTGCCAAAATAGCAGTAATAAACAATAAATAAAATTTTGAAAGCATTTTCTTATGTTATGTATTTTATGATTATTATGGATTAATATGATTTCACGTTGTATCCGTGCACGTTGATCCTCTTTCTGCTTTTAAAACTCATATTATCAATCTCCTTTCATGTTATCTAATCTCCTTTTTCACTTGAAAGAATATTTTAAAGAGCGTCTGAAAGTCACGAAATGCCCTACAATCAAATTCGGCCATGAGAAAGTCATGATTCTCCGACAAGGGTAGTAATTTTTTTTTCCAGCCACGAATAATTTTCCTTGGAATTCTGAGAATGGGAAAAGTTTCTGTATTTTTGAATAAAATAACTTTTTCTGTACATTAAAATGAAACTATTTTGAGAAGGGCTTTGTCGTTTTGAACAGTATTCATATGATAAAGATGGCATTGATCCAATTTCCCGTTCTCCAAGTTTTAGATCTAATCAACGACTGGATGTTAATAGAATCCTGTACAGGGACCAGACTCTTTATAACTTCATTATGAGGTAGATGAAAATAACAGACGAGTTTCACGAACAGGAATTTAATTATTTTCTTAATTCCACATTTCACAAGACAAAATGAACACAAACATGAAAAATATGACACTTTAGAATACAATCTAATAATGATCCCCAAGAAGAATCGTGGGAAATATACCTTGATGTTAAAAAGGTAGCGCCATCTGTTGTATAAAAAGAGAAGGTAGTAGAGCTTCTTAACAGCTGCAATCCTAATGTTTATGTCAAAATAATAATAAACTATAAACAAAATTTTGAGAGCATGTTCTTATGATACGTATTTTATAATTATTATGGCATTGCTTTCATTCTTGGATTCAAGACTTCCGGTTTCTGAATCTGTGTTTCTTTAGCTTTATCACTGCCTTAGTTCCTAAAAAGAAGAAGTATAAATAATTTGAACAATTTTACTGTCGCAAAAAGTTTTCAGCACACTTGGTACTATGTATATATCATTTTTTTAAATTTCCAGATTATATGTGCAAAGAGATATTTTATTATTATGTTTATAAATTTATTTTTGTTTTTTAATCTTTAACACATCGAAGGCTGTTCAAAAAATATAGCCGCTCAGATTATTTTTTTTTGTTAGACTTATTTTACGATTCACAATAAAAATTCTACCTTACATAATGCCTTATAATAAATTTAAATACCTTAAAATAATGCCTTATAATATTTCTCCTTATAATAAAACGTAATGCAATTTGTATATTTCCTTACAAATGTAGCAACAGCATAATACAAATTATTTTCACAAGATAGAGGTAATAAGAAAAAACTACCAATGTTTGTAGCATTTCATTGTCTACAGGTTTTTGCCTTCAGCTGCTTATCCTAGAGTTATTTAGACTTTTGTTGTCTATGAAAATCCGTTTCATATAGAAAAAAATTCGTTGCATACGGAAAAGAAAAGAAAACATTTAGGCTAAAGAATAGAAGAATAAAATCTTAAATTTGAACATTTCAAATTTAGTATTGTTTCCGCCTGAGAACTCTAATGTGTTCATAATGTCTTTGAGGAGTTTCCAATTGATGTAGTTCTAAAATAAAGCAAAATATAACTATAATACTTTCACAGCATGAATATATAAAAATAAATTATGCATAACAAATAAAAAAAATTACAAAAATTATTCGATGTATTAAATTTGATGTTTTTTGTGTGTTTGGAAAATTGGAATATCCTTAGACGTAATTTTGTTTTGATCATGTAATTTAACTTGGCAAGCTGGTAAATAATTTTGCATCGAGTTGGAAAGTTTAATACTTAAGGTTATATCTACAAAATAAATTTGAGTATTTTCCATAAAATTGTAGACAGATAATATAATAAATGAAAAATAATCGAAATTTCAATTGAAACATCTAGAAATTAGCTGAAAAATAATGGAGAATTCAAAGACAAGGATATTTTACTTCCATTTTAGGTATTTGCGCTTATCTCGTTTTATTATTTATTTTTTACAAATTATAAAAAAAACATTAAACATTTTTAATGGTATTTAAAGTATTTAATTTAAAATTTTGACAATTCTTTCTAAGCTACAATGACGGTTGTCAACTTTGTTAGTTTAAAGGCTAAACAAAGTTTTATTTTTTCCTACATAACTTAATTCTAAATTTTGAAAATTCTTTCTAACCTACAATGACAGTTTTCAAATATATTAGATTAAAAGCCAAATAAAGTTTATTTATTTCTACATAACTCTCCTTTTTTGTAAATTACAGCAGATAAAATTTTAAAAACATTTCTTTCCGAATTATGGCAGTTTCTTGTACCTCCTCAACCCTGAACTCGAGAAAGAACCATTACACTTATGAATTCATGCAGCCATTCTTGAGGGTATTCTTATCCGATCCGAATAAAAAAAGTGACCGAGTGGCATGTGCGTGTGGCCCATCACCCAGCGACCTTGGAGAGGGTCATCCGCCCGGTTTTTGGGACCAGCTGCCCCGTCTGCCCCGCACGCGTCTGGCGGACGAATAATTGAAAGGCCGATCGCCATTTCCACTGGTTATTAACACAGATCACGTGCTCGCAGAGGAGATCTTCCGACTGAAAAATGTTCAATTAAAATTTCATCGGCCGCTGGTGCAGCTGCCCGTGCTTGGTTTACGATTGGACCTGACTGATTACCAGCGTTCATCTCTACGTGACCCCCATGATTTTAATTTGGAAAAGCATCGTTTCTAATAAACAATAAACGAAGCGGATGCACGTAGAAGGGTTTCATAAAATGAATGCATAAATGAGGAAAATTATGTTGCGTTATTGTCATGTGTCTTCATTAATAATGATGGGTGCCAGTGGCGTAAAGGGGGAAGTAGGGGATTGTAGATTTTCATTTTTGAAGAGTTTCGATTAAGATATGTATTTATTATTGATATTTTAAAATCTACAAAGATGACAAGAGGTATTGAGGATTTCCAAATAAGCAGTTACCTATGCAATTGGCCTAAGGAAAGTCTTAAAAAATACTATCAGCCCGGTTGTTAAATATATAAATTTATAAGAAATACGAATTTGTTTAAATGTAAAATATTAGGATTACGATGAATATTTATAAAGGATTGTTAAAATTATTATTTATAAATTAAATTATACTTAACTATATATTTATAAAATATTAGGTTATTAATTATTTTTAATTTATCTTATTTTTCATACATCTTTAAATAGCGATTTAAAATATTATATGCGTTTGGCTTTTATTATTTCATTAATGTATTGAGTTATAATTGATTGCTTTTATTTGTGAGAAATATTTAGCTAATAATAATCATTAATTTTTTAGTCTTATTATTAAATTCCTTTATTTTTCATTATATAAAGTAAAAAAAAACATTTTTAAAAGGTCACTAAAATCTAAAAAAAAATCTAAGACAAATCAAACTAAGACATATTCAAAATTAAAAAAAAAATGAAGTACTTATATACTAACGTACTTAAATAGCATAACTTCATAATATATATTATCTGGGACCTCAAAATGTCTAACTCCACCGTTAACTATTAGATGGGGGAAGGGACAGCCCGTGCGCTGTGGGATTTTAAACTTTGTTACGCCACTGATGCATTTCTCTAATCGCCTTATTTTTATTTATTTATTTATTTTATAAAGATAAATGATCAAATTATAGAAACATTAACTTTAAACGCTTTTTTGGGTGGTTGGTATATTTTCGTTATAATAATGTTTAAAGGCTGGAATACTATCTGCAAATTGCGTCATGTGACATTCATGATTCAAGATCGTGCAAAATGGATTACTCTTTGGAGTTCAATTTGGAGCAATTAGCAAATCGTAGCTCATTAAGAAAGCTCATTCAAAATTTTAATTAAATTGGAATATTACATTTTTTTTTCATTCACTTCGATGTAAAAACTATTTTCACATTGCTTTAAATTTAGAAAGCCACTTGGAGTGATTTCCTCCAATCTTTCTCGCATCTCTCTAATAATTATGCTTGTGTGTAATCAACCGCATGCAATTGGCGAACAATTGTTGGGAAAGTGCTTACTAGAGTGCGATCTTTAAATATTTTTATTGCGATTAATCGTTGGTATGCGGTTAATGCTAGAAAACCGAATGTATATTCTGGTCTTTTTTTTACTGAATTTTTAATTATTTTTATTCCTAGAAATTAATTATGAATTATATTTTTATAATTTTGAATTATATATAATTAATTATTATTAAATTAATATTAAATTTTATTAGAATTATTATATATTTTTATAATTTTTATAATAATTCTAATATAATTTATTATATATAATTCAGAATTATAAAATTAACACCATTCGTATTATGAACTTTATTCATTATTCCACAGTTTTCAAGATTACATAATTTTTTAATGATTTTTCATGAAAAAAATGAAATATCAATCCCAGTTATTAATAATGTCATATAATAATATCAACAAAATTTATCAGCCATTATTAATCTCAGTAGTTATTAAATATTCTTATAATAAATAATTTTAGGAGAATTATAATTTTCAAAAGTCATGATAGTCTTGTTATCAAGGTAAAAACAATTAATTTACAGGGCAAATCATTAAAAAGAAGAAAATTTTCGAAAATGATTATGAGGCTATGACCTCACAGTACATAATTGGAAAAGATTTTTCAGATAAATGTCTACACTAAGAAACAATTTTACGAGCTTTCGCCGAAAGATTGTTTCGCAGTAAATTATTAATGAATTTAGAGACTAATATTCTCAAAAACAGGGCATTAATGTCGCATATACATTTACACGCATTACATTCTTTAAAAGAAAATTCTTCATAGAGAAATAGTTGCCTGGTTACACTGTAACATGTGAGAACTTACAAATATTTTATACTAGCCGCCTTTGGCGACCAGCTGGTTTGCCAATCTTAATGTTCGTTTAAATTTTAATAATTAAATATTTTACACAATTCGTACTTTAATAGACTCTTCATCAAAATATTTTAAAACTTCAAATTTTGATAGTCATATAATTCACTCATAATATTATAAAAGCCTTCAGTCATAACGTAATATGTATCTCTCTAATTTTTTGTTAGCTCCCGTTGAATTAATACTTTAAATTAAAGTGGAAAAAATTAATCTGCAATTAATATAATAATATTTTTTACTGAAACAAAGCACTTTTTAATAATATGATTACTGATAACAGAGTCACTGAGCGTTTAAACTTTATGGGCACTAAAGAATATCTTTCTTAATTTATGTAATATCTCAAGAATTTGTCAACAAAATTTTCTCAGATTCATCATGAACAAATCGATTAATTAACAATGTTTAATTTTAAATGCATCAAACACTAAGAAAATAAAATGAAACGTTTAAAATAATCGAAAACAGGTTTAAAAAATCTACTTAAAAACGATGTACTTAACACTATAAGCATATACAAAAAATATATAACTAACATAAATACAATTTAATTACAAAAGTATGCAACTAACCTAAAAATAATTTAAATCAAAAATCATCCGTTGATAATATTGTCAACAATCAGAACACAATGAGCATACGTGAATTTTCAACGATTAATTAACAATGTTTAATTTTAAATGCATAAAACATTAAGAAAATAAACAGAATCGTTTGAAATAATCGGCCAAAAAATGTTAACCCTAGCCTCATTACTGATGCGGAAAAAAAAAAAAAAAAAAAGCTGAAGCTTTACTCATTTGGCTGTGGGAAAATGGAAGATTGTTTTGGCGGGAAAGTTAGTTTTTAATTAATAATTAAAATTCTGATAAAAAATTCAAAAAAAGGGACCCCAGGTGCACATTCCCGACCTCTAAGGTATACATGTACCAAATTTGGCAGCTGTAGGTCAATTGACCTGGCCTGTAGAGCGCCAACACACATACACACACACACACACACACACACACATTGAGCTTTATTTATAACTAGCCGCCTTTGGCGACCAGCCGGTTCGCCAGTATTACCGCTCGCTACAATTTTCAATTAAATATTTTAAGTAACTGGTCTCTTAATAGATTCTCAATCAACACATTTTTAATCTTCCAATTTTGATAGTCATACCAAACTTATACTGTTGTTTAGACCGTTTCGTTCAATTTACTATATATATTTTGCTAATTTGTTGTCATTTCCGGTAAAACTTCAACTTTAATTTAAAGTGGAAATGATGAAATTGCAATTAATATAAAGATATTTTTTAATAAAACCAAGCGTTTTATTTTAATTATCATCTTTATTGTTATTTATTTATTATTATTATTATTGAATATGAGTATTGCAAACAGAATCGCTCGGTATTTAAGTCTTATGTGAACTACAAAATATTTTTATAATTTATGTAATATCTCAAAGAATAATTCAACAAAAATTTCTCAGATTCAGCGTAAAATTCAGTTTTTAGTTTTGCTTTCAAAAAGATTGAAATGAAATCAATAATAATATTTTGTTCCGGCCTATAAATATATTTCAAAAATTATGAAATCTAAATTTAATGCAGTACGGTATCATATTCTGAAAAATATTCTGGTCACACCAAATTTTAAATAAATGAATGAATGTTTCTATTTTCCACGATCAACTAAGACTTATTTATGAAGTTTTGAATGTTAAAAATTTAGAAAAACTCAACATTTTCATAACCTTAGTCCAATTAATCTTGAGAAACCTGCACGCTGATTGGCGTATTTTCTTTGAAACGATCGATGGAAAATCTAAAATTATCATTTTTTTATTGAATAGTGATATTCAAATTTTCGTAAATCAGTCTGTTTAAGGGATTGATTTAGTTGATTGGAAATTAACTCTTTTTATTTAAAATATTAGTGTTTCAAGAACATTTTGTTAATCGTGATTTCCACAGCAGAAGCTTTATGTAAAATCAAAAATCTTTATTTATTAGAGCATTTATTGAATCAAGTTACATAAAATATAATCAGTTTCCATTTAGACCATTTTAGCAGATCTGTGTCTTACTAAAGGTTTACAAATTAGCTGTGTGGCCCTGATTTGAATGGATTTCCTGTTCATATTAAACAAAACTTGCCTTTAAAATAAAACTGATTTATTGGATTATTAATATAGAGAGTGTAAAAGAACATAAAATAATTTGTCTTGAATTTATTTTTTAGAAAAAATAATATTTCTTATTTGTTTCATTTCCTACAAACACGTGCCGAAAATTATATTTTAGCAGATTTTATTTCCAAAAAGATTTAATTTATTTTTAATTGGAGCTTTAATCAATGTGATGGCAACACTCTGAAAAAAGCTAATTTTTCCCCATGAATGCGAAACGTGCTCGTGCAGCTTACATTTTATTTTTTTTTGTACGAAAAAAATTGTTGAAAATATAGTTAAAATATTTATTTAAAAATTCATTAAAAATAGAAATTTAATTTTAAGGTTAAAACATTGGTATCATTTAAAAGATAAATTTTTGATCTTTAACTTCAAGTAAAAATCTTTTTTTGTTCGGTAATATTTTCGGAAGTTATAGCAGAAACACACCAAAATTTCGCTTAATTTTTAAATAAATAAAATTATAATTAAAAATTCGAAAAAATAACCCCCAGGTGCACATTTCCGGCCTCCAAGGTATACACGTGCCAAATTTGATAGCTGTAGGTTGAATGGTCTGGCCTATAGAGCGCCAACACACACACACACACACACACACACACACACACACACACACACACACACACACATTGAGCTTTATTATAAGTATAGATAAGTATAGATTTTTATTTATTTTGTACTTTAAATTATGATTAACTAGTTGAGCCTAATCTAATTAAAATATAGATTTCAATAAATTTACTCTAAACCAGGTTAAAAATATAAAGATAATTATAAAACATAAGAAAACACCAAAAAAAATTTTGTTTTTTTTGGGGGGGGGGGGTTTAAAGTTTTTTTTCTGGAAAAAGTGCACACAAAAAACAACGTTCTTAAAAATTACTTAAAAACACTTTTTATCGATATATTTTAGTAGATTTTTAAAATATCGTAAAATATCAAAAAATAAGAATTACCATTGAAATTTTTGCATTGCCTAGGAAAAAGAAACACTATAAATTTCAAAACGGAAATACTTTGATTTCAAAATGTAGCTGATAACTTGCAGATGCCAATTGAAATTTGCTAAAAAATTGAAAATACATATTAATTTGCTAGGCAAGTCAAAAATGAATAATATAAAATAGAAAATAGTGGGAAATATTTCATTAGTCACAGAAATAAATGTAATTCTTATATGTAGGACATTGTGTTATATGCTAGCTAATAGCTTAAGTTACGTTAATGTCCGCTTTTGAAGTATCATTGATTCAGAGTCACCAATACATACGCCCTGTAGATAAGTTGCTGGATGGTAACTGGTTAAGTAATATTAGGATCTATTTTGAAGTAACACGAATAGTTAGAAATAGTATGAATAATTTAAATCGTGGCGAAATGACGAGGACGGCACCTGAACCGGCAAACTTTTTTTTAAACTTTTACACCTCACCTACGAAACGGGAGATTTAACGTAATCTAACGTCACATTAACAATAATCCTTTATTATACTAATATTTCGTAATCAGAACCTACCAATCTTGAAATCTACGATTTCTTAAATTATGGATTACAGATTTAAATATGGTTGATTATCACTACCCTATATGCTTTAATTAATATTCATTGTTAAAATGTCTGATTTTTTTTAACCGTTAAAACAATATTTGTAGAAAAGCTACTAGAATCTTTTTATATTACAAGGGGTGTTAAAATGAAAAGATACGAAACGATACTGTGGGTGTAAATGAAAATTTTATTCAAAGTATACACCATAGGCCTGAGCACAATGATCCCATTGATTAATGAGCCCAAAGATTCCTTGTTCCCAGAATTCTTGTGCCCGTCACGAGAGCTAGTCCTTCATAGCGTCCTTGAGTTCCAGTCCAAGGTCCGTTACTTGTTGAATTCCTTGAGAACCATTAACTCCGATGTGTAGTGTGAGACACTCCGAAGACTACGCATGTCCATCAAGAACCAAAGATTGGGCTACTCACGGAGGGTGTGGTTCATGATAAAGCGAGTCCACATGTCTCCAGGATCACACACGCGGAACTGGCCAAGTTCAAGTGGGAACATCTCGACCATCCGCCCTACAACCCGGGCATGTCACCCTGCGATTTTCATGTGTTTGATCCCCTGAAAAAACATCTAAAAGGGAAGTGCTTCAACTCGGACTCAAGGGTGCTGTGAAGGACTGAGCCTCGTCACGGCCACAGGAATTCTTTGAACAAGGAATCCTTCGGCTCGTTAATCAATGGGATAGTTGTGCTCGGATCTATGGGTATACTTTGAATAAAATCTTCATTTATACCTACAGTGTCGTTTCGTACCTTTTTATTTGAACACCCCTTGTAATTTGACGGCATAACTGAATTAAGCAAGTGGCTAATGCATTTGAATAAGTATTGTAATTAGGAAACTCAAGTAAATAAAATATTATCTCAAAGCACCCTTAAATATTCTTCAAGGTGACACACATAAACGCACTATCTCATAAATGTTCTAATTAAATTTTTATACTTGGAGAAGATTTCAGTGAAAGGGAAGGAAAATCCTCTGCACGTTCTTTGTTAAAGAGTGTTCTTAATTTGTGAAGCCATTTTGACGCATAATTTTACCATTAAAATGAATTTCATGTCTCTCGAAGGAAGGGCGTTTATTAGAATTAAAGAACTTCCTTTGCAAGAAAAAAAAATTAGTAATTTACTAGTGCATCTTTTTAATAGAATTACTTTTTTCCTCTCTCGGTGAACAGCACTAAAAAAGGTCTTATTTATGAGTTACCTCGCTTTATCATATTTTTCAAATTATTAGAATAATTCATGAGTTAAAATTTAATTATTATATTTGTGTATTAAATATGAATGTTGAAATGAGTTGTAGGAAATTTTTGATTTTGGTGTTGATCCATATTTACGATTAAAGTAAGCTTAACCGACAGTCGTGGTCTCTCTGAGACTTTCGTATAAATTCTCCAATGAAGGTCAATAAAATCAATAGAATTGGGGCTTTATTCCGGGTCCACAAATGTCTTGCATGGAATTGGTGAACAATAGTTAAGAAATATAGATCTTTGGCACGGATCTAATATTAGTTCAGAATCTATCGTGTTGTTGTGATTTATGGCACTTTACAAACCAGCTGGCAGTTATCTGTTAACGATTTAAGTAGAGTGAGAGTCTCTTGTTTTTACAATAGCGCCAACTAGGGCCAAGAGTACAAATTAGCTACTCACACGTCACAACCATTTTTTTACGGGGATAACTTCATTTCATTCACTTATCCACAGATCTTAATTTAAACCTGAATCAGAGAACGATCACCTCTGAATCAATACCCCAGTGGTATTACTCTCGACAGGGAGGACTTCGTGACCACGACAGTGCGCCAGCCACCACGCAGACAGAGGGTCTTCGGTCGGCGGAGTTCGAACTCGCAGCATAAGGGATGCGAGTACAACGCCCTACAAAACAGGCCATCCCGTCCCTCGAATCTATCGTGTAAATATGTATTTTGGATGGCTTTTTTTCTGACCGATTGAAACCAAAATTTGACACGGAATTACAACTGTAGTCACAAGATCACATAGCGAATTTCTATTGATTTAAGTCATTGCGCTTATGAGTTTACCTGCATACAGAAGTATAGACCTACGGTCGGTCAATCCTTTGACCGATTCGATTCAAAATCTGATAAAAATCTACATTTCAGATACTAATACTGAGTACAAATTTTATCTATCTAGTTCTTTATTTTTCATTTTTATAGAGTTCATTTGTATTCGAACAATTAAACAGACAAACTTGATCTGGATGGATTTCGTCCGAAATATGATAGAAATCTACAAATTTTGTTTAAAGACCATAAACCAAATTTCATTCATCAAGCTCAAAAGAGTTGAGTTATAGTCTTCACATATAGACAGACATAATGCCAAAAATGTGTTTTTCAAAATTCAAGTAGGTTTGATACGTAGAGATTCGTTGTAATATCAGATATGAATTTTGTGATGATCACAGTACTTTCTCCGTATTTCGTACACAGAGAATTAAATACGAAAACACGCTGATAATTTTGATCTTGTTGGTGCGTAGAATCCGTGTGTTGAGAAAGTGGTTGATTGACATCAGTAAATAAAATGCATTTTATTAACGGATCAGTTTAGAAATATCCTATGAAATCATACACTGGTGTGCAAAACTTAAGCAACAGGTATGTTTTTTGCCATAACTTCACGAGAAATCATCTGAGAGACATGAAATTCAGAAATGAGATACAGCATTTTGTTCTGAAAGAATGACAAAAGCATAGTTGCGCAGAAATGAATACAATGCATACAGTATGGAATCAAACAAAAAAAGGCTTTATTGAACTCATAGTATAGTTACACATGATTGTCTGTCCAAGAGGAAGAACAGCAAGCAGATGTTCCTTAGTATGGGATATGCCCTCCCCATACTGCAATGGTTGCTTCGCACCGTCTCCCCATACTCAGCACCAGATTGTCCAACAGTTCTTGAGGTAAGAGTGCCCATTCCTCAATCAGCATCTGATTAAGTTGTCGGGTGTTCCCAGGAGGATGTAATCGTGCGGCAAGGCGTGTCCCCAAAGCATCCCGCACATGTTCTATCGGATTTAAATCAGGGGAGCACGCCGGCCAATCCATTCGAGTGATATCTTCACTTTCCAGGAGCTCCTCAACAGCATGAGTCCTGTGTGGCCGTGCATTGTCATCCATAAAAACGAAGTCTGATTCAATGGCACCTCGGAACAGACGCACATGGGGAAGGATCACCTCCTGACAATAGCGATCTCCAGTTACAGAACCTTTGTCGAAAACGTGGACCTCAGTCGGTCCGTTCATCATAATGCCTCCCCCGACGACAACTCTAGGACCACCGAAACGGTCTCTTTTCGTGATGTTACTGGGATGAAACCGTGTCCCGACCTCTCTCCAAATCAACTGGCGTTGGGAATCGCTTTTGGCACTAAAACGACTCTCATCTGTAAAGAGGACACGACTCCATTGATGAGATGTCCAGTTTTTGTGCTCCCTGCACCATTCTAAACGGTGCCGCTGGTGGGAAACTGTCAAAGGGATGCAGCGTTCAGGACGGCGGGAGAATAGGCCTGCTTTGTGAAGGCGTCTGGACACAGTAAAACGTGACACTTGTCGCCCCGTTGCTGCACACAGTTGCTGAGCAATGGCGCTTGCTGACTGGTTTAGGGTTCTTTTCGCCTGCAGGACGATATGTCGGTCATCCACTGCAGTTGTTTTCCTGGGGCGGCCACCACCAACCTTTCTCACAGCTGTACCTGTGTTTGGAAGGCTTTCCAAGCGCGCGAAACGACACTTTTGTTGATTCCGAACTCTTCAGCTACATTGGTCACACTACGCCACTCCTCCAGCTTTCCGATCATTCTTCCACGTGTGAAATCGTCCAGGTGATTTCTGCTAGCCATATTTCACGAATTAACTTGCACTTTCTGCGAATGTCTTTAATTGCGTCTCCGTCCTTCCTTTTATTGTAGTGTTGAGCTGCGCGCGGCTTCCGCGCTTGTTTTCCGTACGCTCACGTCGCCTGCGACGTTTTGTTCCTGATATTTGCATACGCATGACCTTTCTTTTGAATTACGTGTTCATTGTACTGATCGCAAGAACTTTTCTGCAATTTCATGGCTATCTGCTTAAAATTTGCATTGTTGCTTAAGTTTTGCACACCAGTGTAGTTGCGTGAAAAATGTAATTGTACCTGTCAACTAGCAAATTGACATTCAACAATAATCGTGTTTTGCTTTGAGTCATTACTTTCATTTCTACTTTCGCATTTACAAAGCCATTCAAAGAGAAAATTTATTGCCGTCAAGAAATTTTTACTCTAAATTTTAATGAATATCCGCGTTTCAGATCTCATTGTGTCCGAAAAACACATTTTTCTGCCTCTCTGCATGTGAACACGATAGTCTAAAAACACTTTCAGCTAGACGGATGACATTTATTATATGGTCTTACCATGCAATTTGTTGATTTCTATCAAATTTTGAACGAAATCTATTCATAGGAAGTTTGTTTGTCTTTCTGCTCGATTTCAAATAAAAATAACTATAAAATATTTAAAAAAAAACCCAAACAGATTGATAAAAATTTGGTAAGCAGTTCCATCGTCTAATGTATAAATCTGCATCAAATCTGACAAAAGATGACTGTCTGTCCCTTTGTACATGAGCATGTATGTAAACGTTATAACTCGAAGATGCAGCCACTTAAGTAGGTATAACTTCGTGTGTAATTGTATTGTAATTTTATGCTGAAATTCGATTTCAATCTGTCAGCAAAAAGTTGTTCAAAATGCTCACTCAGTTTTATTGATGTTACTACGAATTACAAAATGCTTAATTATGGAACTCTGCTAATAAGAACTTGTTCGTAGTTTTATTCCAGTTCAATTTTTGTGCTGGGGTAGGAGGAGGATAAACACCTTTGATTAGATTGTTTGCGAGAAATTTTTGTAAAAACCGCTAACACTGGTTTCCTATAAGAGACACGGATTAGATCTCAAAATGAAATCGGCGCGGCACACTTCAGTTTGTTTAATAGTATCCAGTAAGCATGAATACATTGCGTCATCACGCGAAGATATGGAAACAATTTAGTTTGTGTTTTTAATACAGAATTTAAAACTTCATTTTTTTTATGTTGTCTTCGGGGACAGCATAAGATTGAGTTAACATATTTACTTAATAGAACTGATGAACGTGGTTTAATGAAAGAAAAATATTGCTACAAAATTATTTTTCAAATTTATTTCGAAAACTTTATTACAAAAACAATTGGGCAGACATAAAATTGGCATCACAAAAAAGTTAAATTTTTACAAAATTTTAAACTGGTGCAAGACTTGTTTTTGTATGATAATATGAAAACAAATTTCATATGACCGAAAATATGAAGAAAATTTTTAAATTTTAATTATTTTTTCAATTAATTGAAAAAATTAGAAATTAAAAACCTTTTTCGAATGAGCACACTTTTAACCTAGGAAATAAATTCATGATAAATTAAGTTGATATAGAGGCCAAAGGCCTGTCCTATTGAGAGTTTTGATTTTTATATTAACGCGCGAAGCCGATGACATCCAGCCTATAAACATTATTTAGTAAAATAAAATATCGAAAATTATCAAAGCCATTATTTGTGATAGATATCTGTGATCAAAAAGATTATAGAAATAAAATCTGCAGATAAATCTATTGGCAGGATATAGAGCAGAGAGTTGTCATGTTAAACGTACAATATTCTGATTATTCATATTTTAAGAACTTATTCGCAGTCCTGAACTTCTGGTTATATTAGCAGAAACAAAATGATTCTCATTGTGTAGATTTTATGTATGTATTCATTAAATATCTCTGTGAAAAATAAGCTGAGCTTATTTTAAGATCTCTTAGCTTTGGATAAATTTTTCCTTTAAAAATACCGATTTCAAGTCTTTGATAGAATAGAATAGAATGTGGTTTGTGAATAACATTTTATTCTTGTGGACTTCAACTTGAATTCTTGTCGTGAAGTGGAGAAAAAAAACCCACATATGAATAAATCCGAATGAAAGAGAAGATTCTGCCTATTTTTAATTTATTATGTATTTAATGTCGGTTTTTCAGACAATTTTTTAAAGTCATATTTATACTTATATTCATAAAACGATTGTGCTTTTTCTAATAATAAAGAATTTTTTTATTATCCAATTTATATCGAGTATAAAAAGTAGTTCTTAAAAATAAGCTCTCTTTTTTTTGTCTATTTAATAGTCATTTTACAGTTAATGTTTTGATAAATGTTAATTAATAACTAGAATATTTCTTAATCATTATTGACGTTGTAGACAAAATTTACATAGATAAATACAACTTTTTCATGCATATAATAAAATAATCCATTTTTTATTTAATGAAAAATGGATATTAAGATATAAACTCTTTAGTGGAAAAAAAAAACCCACATTTTCTTTACATACATATGCATTTATAAATATCTTTCAAATATAGATTTTCTTTGTTAGCATAAACCAAATTATTTTATTTTAGAATTTTTTAAGTGCATATTCATCTACTATGTTCTGATAACAAGTGCAATAATTCACATAATTCATGTGTTTTTTCATACATAATATCTCTCTACATATTATTACTCTAAATAATTTTTCTATAATATTTCAAAGTAGAAAATCATTGTAAACGGTTTCGTATTATTATCACTTCTTATATGTTTGTAAATTCTGTACATAGTTATTTTTGTTTTCTCTTTCGTAAATATTCTGGTATTTAATAAAATTCCAGTAACATGCCTATCGGACAAGAAGGTATGAGATGGCATTCTTTTCTGTAAGACCAGAGCCAAATAGAAGTGAAAGGTTAATATATTTAATTTCAGCATTAATTGAATTACGAAAAATTATTTATTTCAATTCGCAGTGTTTATATTATTTTTATAAAATTAAAAGAAAAAAATTACAAACATTAAATATGCTTACTTTATTTTCCGTATCTAACTGACCCCGGGGGGGGGGCGGCTCGAAATGAGGATGAGATGCTTCCGGAATGGTGGTTGGATCTCGCCACCCTGGAGGGTACATAAATAGGTGGGGAATCTGACTCCTCCCATCGATGACGGGACGTACTTCCTTCAGGAAGGGTTGTACCGTGGCCGGTGATGGTCCTTAGGACTCGACCACAGTTTCCGCCAGTGTTGCTGTTGCGGAGGTCCGGTCATTCAGCCTTATGGTTTAAATCCGTGTGCCTTCGTGGCGGGTCAGAGAGTCTGTTGGTTAACTTTCTATATCTAACTGCATGGTTTTATCTGTATAAAAAGTATACCGCTTACGAACAATTTAACAAAAGAAAAAAAAGGAAAAATATATTTGATAAAAAAGCCGAAACATTATTTCTTGGAGAAATCTTATTAAAAATCACACAGGTCGTATGATTGACGTATATTAGGGGCTCGAAATGATCTATGTCTAGTACTGTAATTAACTTTAAAACAGGTAGTTGAAGGCTAAGGTTGTGTTTGAATATACAATTATTAATGCAGTCTGCAACTTAATAACACACTGTACATTTGACCGAAACTTTCATGTGCAAATTTACATCACCATATTATTCAATGTAACCCTTAATTATGAAGGGCTAAGTTGGGTCTTTAATTATGTTCTGACAATTTGAAATCCATTAAGCTGTAGAATGCTGGTTACTGAATTTAAACCCGTGTTTACTCCGTTGTTATGGCCAGCAAAATTTGTTATTCTAATTTACTATACATTTTTATATTGTGCCCACTATATATCTAGATTTATGAATAAAATTAAGCATGTTAATTTTATTTATAGTTCTATTCAAGATTTCTGCAAATGTAAAAAATAATTTTGTCCGAATAGCTGATTTCTAAATTGTTAGAACTAGACAAGTGTTTCCAGTTCCAAAAATGCTCTGTAAAGAACTGTATTTATCTCGTGTGTAGTATCAGCAAAAGTAATGCTGAAAAAAATTTAAAAGTTGAAACTTGTGTATAGTTCTCCGGTACTATTTATCATATATGGAAAAATATTTTTAACATTTAAACATTTTAATCGAAAAAATCTTTTTGTGATCAAAACTGGCCAAGTTATGAAGATTTGAATTTCATTAATTTAGGACAACAGTTGTCGCTTCTAGAAAGTGCTCGTATATTGGTCGAAGGAACATCTTCTAGCTGGCTAATGGAATGGTTTGAAAGCGCGTAAAATATTGATGTTTTTAGCTTTCTAATTCGGTCAACTTCTGTCACAGAAGCATCAAATTCTTTCTCTTTAAAATGGAGGAGTGTCAAGAATATAATCTTAACATAACTTTATAATATAGTCGCGTGGCCGAAGAGAGACACATTTGAATTTTTAATTTCTATTTATTCCATTCCGGGAGGCATAATTTATGTACATAAATAAGTGGGGAAAATTAAGTCAGTCTACATCGCGACACAAGAACAGAAGAGCAGAAAACCGCGAAAAAGACAATTTTCCCTCAGTGATTTTATAATGAGATATTTATAGGGATTTCTTTGACATGTGTAGATTTAGGATAAGGAAATTGAAGTATCTTTAATAGAATGTGGTAAAAATTAAGAATTTTTATCCTTTCACTCAGAGCGTGAGAAAATGCTAAGATATAGCAGTATTATAGAACGCGTGTAAAAAAAAGAAGGAAAAAAAAAGGTGGAATTGGATTAGGAAATGAGAGAAAAATTTAGAATGAAGTTAATATGGGCTAAATTAAGATTCAAAATGACTTAGGATTTAATTTAGATTTAAAAATGCAACACACACACACACACATACACACATGCACAAATGTTAACATTCGTTTTTCAACTTTCAAGATATAATATTCCTGCCTTTCTTTGTATGTGCTTATAACCGTCTTAATTCTTGTTCTTGTACTAGTTAGATTTACGGTATAATCTTTTAAGATAGATTATCCTTAAATTAGAGGAGTAACGGTTAATTTTTTACATGATTCTTTAATTTAAGAAGATTAAGAATTAAGAAGATTTTAAATTCTTCAAGTCATGCTTTAGCTATGTTCAATTGATATTTTCATATGTTTTATATAAAGCAGCTTTTTACAAACCTTATTTCATTTAAGATATTCCAAGAAAAAAAATGTCCACTAAACCATTTCAAAAGATTTGATCCTAAAGTAGATAAATAATATATTAATTAATAATAAACTAACATTAGAACTATAATTTACAAAATTTGATAGAAAACCTTATGTTATTCTTTGAATTATTTTCGTTTACATATATTGAAGAATATTGAAGACGAATTATGAAGGATTTGAAGGCATCATTAAGGGTTTTATGCAACCTAATTGTGTTAGTGACCCTACCGTAATGGTAATTTTACTATTTTTACCCCACCATTGTAATGCGTCGAACCAGTTAATCAACATAGCTTTATTTTGATCTTCTAATTATTGTGACCTCGTTGACTTCCTGCAGTCGTGGTGGTACTTTGATAACTTAATTATATAACGGATATGAAAATTTTAAGTCGAGACATGAAGTAATGCGAAAGTTAAAAAAAAAAAAAAAGAAAGAAAGAAAGAAAGAATTATGGGGTCCTTTTAGAGGGACAGCTGTGGTCAACAACCTCTGTTCACTAATCACCTCATGGCCTTCCTGGATCTTAGATTAGTACTTGAAGACTAGGTCTTTATCCTTTAAGTATATCCATATTCATTGAAGGAATAGGAAATTGAAGTATTACATTTTGTGCTGAATTGCTTCTATGTTGAACATTGCTTCTATGTTGTCCAAAGGAATATAAATAAGTACTTAATCTTTCATTTACTTTGCTCATTTCAAGTAGTTCTCCGATTATGAAGTGTTGCCATGACAACTATTTTTACGATTTTCAGGTGACAGTTTTAACGAATTTTTCTTGTCTGCAATGCATATTTTTTACTTATAAACCGAAAATATCCAGGCGAACCAACTTTTTTTGGTTTCAGATCAAAGAAATTTTAATCATCCAGTGCCAATTAATAATAACAGTTAATAATTTGTAAGAATTAATTTGATTTATGAATTTACTGATTAAAATAATCAAACGTTGATTTCTTTCATTCTCTGTTAATAAGATTCAATTAGTGTGTTATTTTTATCTCAAGGAATTTCTATTGTGTTTTTTTTTCCAAATAAGAGTTACAACTAATTAATCTTCTCCTTGTATAGCGTTTTCTTTCTTTCTTTTTTGTTTTGCAAAATTTTATCCTCTACAAGTAAGTTAATCACCAATTATTTCAACTAATGTATTCTTATTTACTTTATTTGAAATTACTTATCCGCGCACTTTATTCATTTCCCAAAGTTCATTATATCAGAAAATCTGAAGAAGTTTGCTGAAGCGTTATTATAATTTAATTTCCGTTTATGACTGCGATGTTGAAATTTTATTACAATGTAATTGATTCTATACTTTTGAGGATCTGAAAAAAAATGCTTGGATAAATAATTTTTAACGGAGAGAAAAAAATCAATTAAATTATTTGAATTTTCAAAAAATTATTTTCTGTCTGTGTACATACCTTATTGCTTTAGTTAATGCTATAATTTTTATTAAGGAATGTTAGTTGCATTAATTAATATGTTTTGAAACATTATTTGCTTAATACATGAGAAACTGATGCGAAAGTAATGTATTATCGTTTGATTAAAAACAATGAAATTCTTTATTGTATGTAATAAATAAGGAAATAATTTTTAAAGACGTTCATATTTATTTTGAAGAAAATTATTTTTAACCCTTGCCATTTTTTAATCTTCAATAATTTTTTAACTATTCATTCTCGTTTAGCTTCAATTCTCGTTACTTGCCGTTTTATCGACCTCAAAACTAAAAGTCTAGTTTTCAAAGAAAACAAATCAATCTACGAATTTATTATTTATTTCAAAATATTTGGAAATATTGAAAACTACAAGTATTAATCTTACATTATATACAAAACCAAGTAATGAAATGGACAGGCGATATGTTCGGTTTTTGTCAGAATTCGAAAACGCCATATACAAGATTATTCAAAATGGTTGCACCGAAATGAGCGATTGTAAATTTTATGTAACCAGCAGTGATAAGAAAAATATGATACAAAATGAAGTAGATAATTGAATATAATACAGTGGGAAGCAGATAATTGAATATAATCTAGATATTACCTAAAGGAAGCATAAAGTTTTGATAGAGCTTGTAATAATTATTCTAAATGTCTTTTCTTAGTTCATAGGCATTTTTATAGTCATATATTAAACAAATAGCCGCCACATACAGTAGTGGTGGCGAGTTGTTTATAATAACGTTATACTATTTTTAATCGACGCGATTGGTTTGGATAACATTGTTTTACTGAAGATAAATGATCGTTTCTTTCCCTAACAGTATTTTGCTGCATGGGAGAACAGCGGTAACGGTTATTTTCTTTGTTTTCATTGATTCATTTTTGTACTATATTTTTTTATTTCTTACGAACACACAGAAACTTTTCGTATGGGCAAAAAAGAAAAAAGAAAAAAAACCTTACCGAGAGTACAAAATCGAATATTATAATCTAATATAAAGTTTTCAATAAAGAAAATGTGAAAAGCTAGCATTTACCTTCATTTAAATACACTCGACGGACTGTATACAAAATGTCATTATAAGCTTAATTTTATTCTTGTACTAATTTAGAAGAAAATAGTGAATCTGACGACTCATTTTTGACTGAGAGGATATCGTATCATTATTGAAATCTGCGAAAGAATTTAATATTTTTATACTAAATATATTTATTTAGTTGTTTTATTTCAGTGAAACTTGTACTGGTGGTAAAAGAGTATCAAATATTATTAAAAAACAATTTTAAGTTATAAGTAGTTAATGCAATTTTTATGGTATGAGGTCTTTCTTCTCGATTTAAATATGTGAGTTTCAAAATTAGAGCTGAAAAATTGATAACTCATCCTAAGTACGTGTTATAACGATTTTTGTTATTTCATTTCATCCGTAATATGTTGATGAAGACATTTTTTTTCAGTTACTTTTTATATTATACTTTGCAATCTTCTTAATTATATGAAATATGTTTAATAAAAACTGCTTTTTAAGTGCCATTTCTATTAGAGTTCTAAAAAAGGAATGAATTTTCTACCATTTA
Organism: Argiope aurantia; assembly: GCA_026543865.1. NCBI lineage: Eukaryota > Metazoa > Arthropoda > Arachnida > Araneae > Araneidae > Argiope > Argiope aurantia. The sequence continues at coordinate 21,249 of JAPMOR010050257.1, read as the reverse complement.
TTTTTTAATTCATAGCTCGTTATCATAAATGTAGAAACCATGAAATCCTTGTGATGAATCCTGGTAATGTATCCATTTTTAATGATACCGATTGATTTTCAGTTCTAAGAATATTAAAATAGTGTTTTGCCATCAAGAATGAACCGTTGATTTGATATAATGATATAATTCCATACTTTAATATTTAAGGAAGTCAGTAGAAAAATCGATAACAGTATTGTATCTTTAAACCATTAATATAAGTATTTGATGAAAATTCATAAGTTCATGATATGGATATACTTGAATTCCATAGAAAATTAATACTTTTTTGTTTTGTTTCAGGAAATTTAAAAACTGACGATGATATTGCGGTCACTTAAAACACCTCTGCTCTTCATAGTTTTGTGTTTCGTATTTACAACATGCAAGGTAAGAATAAGCATTATATCAATTACTTTTTTAATGAACTTTCAAAAAAGTTTCCAGTTTCGAAGAAAAAAAAAATTAGGCTAAAATCAAATGATAATGTGTAGATTTTCAACATCAATGAGCTAGTTTTGATTTTTAACATTTTTTAATTGCATTTAAAAAAATTGTTTTTCCTAACTGAAGACCGTAGCGTCGACAGTTAATAGGCTAAAAGGTTTTATCTTTCTCATTCATTAAAAAACAGAAATCGAATTTGTTATTTTAGAGCAATTTATTTTAAAATATATTCCGAAATTCCCAACATTTCAAATACTAAAATGTAAATGAACAGCTTTCTAAAAATTCCTGTACATTTTCTTTAGGGATTGTCTTTTGGATTTCTTTAATTCAAAAAATATATATATTCTAAATGTGACATTAAAATGCCTAAATTTGTGCTAAATTCTTATACATGTAAAAGCTGCAATTAATTTTAGCAAGTCTTCTGTACGCAATTATATCTATTCATTTCTCATGCTTTATATAAGAATTTTCATTTCTATCTTTAATGTGAAAATGTATAATTTCGGTATCTGTACATTTTTTTATATAAACATTTGTCTTCGCCAAAAACATCGCAGATCTTCCTCCATTGCTGAAGATTCCTCATATCTGTACTAGAAATCAATAGACAAATATTTCTTTTAAAGAAAGAAAAAGACAGTGGTATTAAGAAGATGAAATCTTGTTCAATATGTTATGCGAATGAACTTTTTGTTATTATATCACATGTAAATAATTATATGGACTTTCTCCCCCTCTCTTTCTGTTGATTGCATTCCATAAAATGTTTTGCAAATTCAAGTATTGAAGTCATGAACCTTTATCTTTCACTGAGTAATCAATTTTTTCTAAACTGCACCCTGCACATTTCACAACTTATTGTTTTCAAGAAATCCAAGAGATCTGCCATCCTACTGCTTTATCAATTCCTAGTTCTAAACAGTCTGAGCTAAGGGATCAAATTTTACACCCAAGTTATCATATTTAATCTTAAAAATCCGAAAAAGGAGTAGCAATTTGAGTAGCAGTCTTAATTGAAATTTTTAAATGTGCATGTTCGATTTTATTCCCTCCCCTCCCCTCCTAGCTTCCTGTTGTTTTGAACAATTAAATAAAAAAGTCAAATTCACTCCACATACATGAACACAGGGGGAGAGAAAATTTTAAAAGGGAAAGAGTCTATAGTTATTTTTGAGAAAGGTCTATGATAATTTTGCATATTTTTAATTTTTTTCATTTTTTTATTACATCCAAAATTTTCAAAGAACTTGCAAAAGGATTTTTTTGTCATACTTTTCAAATAGATAAAATAGCTATATCGGTAGATATCAATATAATGCTTTAATGGAAGAAATGAAATAGTGATATTGGAACAGTCTGTTTGAGTATTTATTCTAGAAGTGAGTGATTTATGTATGTGATAGTAATTTTAAGTGGTTATAGTAATACAATAAGTTCCTAAATGATTAAGTAATAGCCTTTATGTTGGTGAGGAGTTCAGTGTGATATGGGATAGCAGTCACCATATTGAGTTACGTTTAATTATCAATATCTTTATGATCAGGCAGAACGGAATGATGATCATTTGTTTTTCTTGATTTGAAACCTTCAGGGCCATTTTTATATTACTTTGACTAATAAATCAGATGATCCTGAAAAATCTTTGAATAAACAGCTCAAATATTTTTCCCCATTGATTCGCATTTCAATATGATTTTAAATACGAATAAATTTTGTTAGCCGAGTAGTCGCATGTTTGATAATTTGATTTTAAATATGGATGCATTTTTATCAATCATACGTTATGGCAGAAAAAACATAATCCTTACTGAATTTCATATTTTTTTTAATAAAATTAATACAAATCACTAATTAATTATTTTTTACAAAATGAAAGTCTGTTTTTGATTATTTGATTTAATAATTATTTTTTAAATATAGCTATATAACATGCAGTAAATAGAAAATCCTGAAAACATTAAGTAGTATTTAAAGAATATTTAAATGTTATTTTTAAATATCGTATGTATCTTAGCGCTAAGATTTGCCCATGCAAAAAAATATTTATCGAAAAAAAGTCACCTTTCATTTTGAAAATATAGGCATTACATTTTGCTAATACTATTATGCTAAAAACAAAATTATCGATTTTTCCTCTTCATTCCCTCTTGATTGCATTAAGTAAAAAAAATCATTCACAACAAACTCAATAAACTAAATGATGTTTAAAAAAAGCTCATTCGCCATCGAGCAATAAATTCCATCGAAACAACACCCTGAATACATCAAGAATCATTGAACTCAAAAGCCCGGCAACGCTAACAAGAATGGGCTTCTTTATCAGTTTCCGATTCTAAAAACAAGGAAGCACGAGGGAATCAAACTTTATATCCAGACTGTCAGATTTAATCCCAAAATTTGAGGAAGGAGTACCTGGAATTTGAGCAGCTTTTCTTTATGAGGGAGGTAGGAGTGAGCAAGCATGCGCGATTTTATCCCGCCTACTTTCCATCGCTTCTCTTCTAACCCAATTAAGAGGAGAACAAAGTCAAAATATCCCACCTGACTGAGTACATAAAAAAAAGGGGGTGGATGGTTGAAAATATAAAAGGGAAAAAGTCATCACGGAAGAGTCAACAAAAATTTTTCTGTTATGGGCTCCTCATAGACTTTGGGAGGACGTGGAATGACAGTTTGGGGGAGAAAGAAATGCAGTAAAAGGAGGCTGGTTGTCCCTCTGCCATCGCAGGAATATAATGACTTTTCTTCTTTCCGCAAACGTCTAATTGTCTTTCGCGCTCTTTGTTAAAGGAGAAGACACTTAACAAGAACCCGGATGGGAAATTTTTTACGATTCTTCACCCCTCCCCTCCCCATCTCTTGCTTTTTGAGTTTCTGGATTGCAGCGCCTTTGTGGGATAAGTTGATGACATGGTGGGTGAGTTCGGTATGCCTTAATGTCTACCGTTCCAAATTGACATTTTTTCTGGCAATGTTAGGCGTTTTGTTATAAGTATTATGCGGTTTCTCAATATTACGAGTATTAGTAGTAGAAGATTGTAAATATGCCACCTCAGAATAATAGAAGTAAAATAAAAGAAAGATGATTGAAGTTTCTGTAGAATTCTCTAAAGACATTAGTCATGTATTGGTATATGTAAAAGAATGCGCCAAAATTAACGCAAGATTTGAATTTGCCACCATTCGTGCAGTAAAGTTTTGTCAATCCTATTAGAAAACCATTTATAGTTTAGGGATAATATAAATGGAGCGTTACACGATGGAACAACGTATTAACGCAAGATTTAAATTAAATAAAAAACAGTTTTTTCTTTAAATTGTTATATTCTTATTGAATCGTAAAGTACACAGGATAGAGTTATGTATAGAATAACATATAGGACAGATAGCCACCACGGCTTTGTTGGTACATACGCACTCTTTTGTCGGAATTTTCCATTACGAGGCTGAATTTTGTTGAGCAGCGTTGAATTTTCTACTTCAATGCACACATGCTTGTGGGCTTGTTGACATAGACCTTGGATTTCAAATAACCCTGTGAAAAGTTGTTAAATAGCACGATCTAAGGGGCCAATTTTCAAATTTTTGAACTGTTCCCGTCAGACTTTCATTATTTTTGAAATATTGCTCAACAATTAAAACACGTTATTCTTGAATGTAGCGCTCCATTTTTACTAATCCTAAATTATCAGCTGTCAAATGTTTTTTTTAATAAAGCTACCAACATTTACTGCATGAATGGTCACAAATTCAAATCTTGCGTTAATTTTGGGACACCCTCTATTTCCTTAATATTTGGACATTCTTTCCTTTTGAAGTGCAAATATGCATCATATTTCGAGACATTCCAACCATTAGTTATGAAAATTTCTTACAAATGAAAATTAATGAGAAAAGTTTACATGTTTTTCGAGAGTCATTTTTTTTTCTTTTTGCGTGACTATAAGTGTAAATTTTTTTCGTTCTTAGATTTGTTAGTCCCTTTCAACCTCTTCCCCAAAATATTTTCGCATCCTTTCCAATCAAGGTATTTTACTCCTCTCCCGCCCCCCATAAAACTGCAAATATTGGACAGGATCGTAATTCCAAGTGTGCTCCGATTTTTATTTTTAGAGTCGCGCTCATAAGAGCTTTGTGCTCCTTAATATATTCGGAAAAAATGAATATACATTTTAGACACCTTATTTTCTACCGATAGGAACGAAATTTCCTTTATTGAAGTTGCTGCGTTTTTGAGATATTGCGTTTACATGCATGCAATTGGAATCTCAGACAAGGAGCTGCACGATCAGCATACCAAAATGGATGGATGTTTAGATATTTTTGCCCCGTATTAAGAGACTTCCAACATTCTTCATTGTAAAGATCGTAAATTTAGTTCCCCAATATGATGAATGTCTGATTCTTAATAACGATTATATGGAAAAGTAATTATGTTCGTACATAGCTATGGGGAACAAATTCGTTTTGTTCCCGATTCTGATCTTTTTTTCATGGTCCATTGGAGTTTGCAAAAAGAAACCGCCTATCTTATTGACAAACCACTTAAACTATTTTAAACATTTAACTAAAAGGGAATTTAATAATAAAGCTTCAAAATGATGTGTGATAAAACCAATTTGTGATTTTCAGTTTAAAATTTAAAAGAAACATTATATTATATTACGTTTGTGAGATTTAGACTTTTAGTATTAAGAAGCTATTGGCTTTATTGTTATGAAATTTATAATTTATAAAAGTAGAAATCTTTTACATTGAGATTAATAATCATATTGTTAAAAGGCATAATTAAGCTTAGTTAAAATTGATAAATTAAAACAATATAATGTAAAACAGTCCTTATTTCTTTTTGTCTTCAAAGTTTTTTTAAAAAATATTTTCTACATCAATAAGAACCGAATTAGAATTTCTTCAGATGAAATATTTTTTCAATTGTATACAAAAAATAGTGTGTGAATTTTAATTCCACATTAGGAAATGTTATCAGCTCTCTCGAATATAGTCTGAGCTTTACTTAAAGTGCAATTTAGTTTTAACTTTATACATGCAAACTCACGTTTATTAATGTTTCTAAAAATGATTTTTTTTGTATACTAAATATACCTCTATTTTCAACTTGGATTTCATCTTAATTATGATTAAATTTTTTGAAATTCTATTACTTTAAAATAAAATTCTATATTTTTACCAGAAGGAATTTAAAAATAATGTTTGCAAAATTAATCAATACAAAAAATTCTAATTTTTCAATACAATTAGAATTTTTAAAAACTTTATCTCTATTAATATTATTTCCTTTACTTAATGAAATTTGAAACCCTAAATATTTATTTTATTAATTCCTCCTGTTAAATAAAATCGTTTGCTTTACCTGCGTCAGTTCGATGAAATTTAAAATGCAAAATTAATATTTTCTTATCCAATTCACGTCAAAGCACTCTATTGGACCTGCTCAGCATAGATAAAAGTAATATATTTATGTTCTGTCAAAGCTGATTACTGCCTAAAATACTTATTTAACAATTTACTCGAGTCAGACCGGCAGGCTCAATTATTAAAAGCAGAAAATAATCTTATTATGAAAAAAGCAAAAGGGAATATTTTAATATATTTACTCAAGAAACTTCATTCTCCATGTACCTATATTTACGATGTCAATCTAAATTTAAAACACAATTGCGTTTGACAATATTTACTCTTGCGAAAATTATATCAACTTCAAAAGACGGGAAAATGAAGTAAGATGCTGATATGAACTTATTTTCTCATTTTCCGGTTTAAACATAAAAAAATATTGTACTAAGCTGAGAGATTCTGCTTGTGTATTCTAGGGAATAGATTATTTATGCAGTAAAGGGAAATTCTTAGATAAGTGTTAGGAGTTAGGATAAATTTCGTTAAACAAACAAACAAACAAAAAAAAACAACCTCTTAACAGTATTTTAAACTGTTTTATTTAAAATTTATCCAATTTAGGTACTCGATAATTCTAGAATAAAATATATGTTACAGAAATTGGTTTTTAAATATTCGTAATACTTTTATTTCCATTTTAGCTTAACATTTAAAGATCAAATTGAATTAAGTTTATTTGAAATGGAAATTTCCAAATACTGTAATATTTTCATTGAACAAACCCTAAATTGTATTTTAAACTGTTTTATTTAAATTATTCTATTTTAAGAGCTCAATGATTGTAGAATAAAACACATGTTAAAGAAGTTATTAAATATTCGTAATGTTTTTTTTATTTTCAATTTAGTTTAAACTTTAAAGATCATATTGAGTTATGTTTATTTGAATGAAAATTTCTAAATACTATAACATATCCATTGAAGTAAATCATCATTAAAAACAAATTCAGTATAATTTCACAAAAAATTGATTGAATCGAATTAGCTTTCTTTTAAGTAATTGTTTTTATATGTTATCTCAACTTAAATTATTATTAGAATGGTCTTTTTTTTAATTCTAATTAAAATTAAATAGAAAAAAACAAATATTAATTATTGTTTCATTATTTTTCCGTTTTTATTAATTTATTGTATAATTTTTAATATTCAATTAATGAGTAGGTTGTTAATAAGGTGATAAATGTATAAACGGTTATTTACTGCAACTTTTTAAATACGTGCAGTTTTTGTATAACACGATGGTTAGGCTCTTAAAAAACAGGTATGAAAGTATATAATTAAACGGAACAAAGAACACGTACATAAAAGAGCGTTCCAAAAATTAAAAAGAAAGGTATACTGTTGTTCATTTTAATTTTAATAACACCCTGAAATTGCCTGACAATTTTTTTGACAACGAAAAACTTCATAAAGAACAACAGAAGAAAAAACATTCCTTCAATTATAATCTTCTGAAGCATATTACTTCATTTCACTTTGTTTCTTTGAGCTACTAAGTCGCCATTAATTGTCGATGCCGAAATGAACCCGCGAAAAGGTTAAGTGCAAATACAAAGCGAGCGGAGATTAAAAGTCTTCCATTTAATTTGAAACGCTCTTCATTAATTTCAGCTCGAGAAAGGAGATTACAATCGCATTAATCTGAATGGATAATATCACTACCGTTTCTGTTGTGGAGATTAAGAAAAAAAAAAAAAGTAAAATCTTTCACGAAATCTTTGTTTCTGAATGAACTCGTGTACTTTAGAAGCTAGTTAAGTGACACGGAAGATTGGCTTTCATTTAAGCTCCTTTTTTGGTAGATATTGTTTTATATTCTTTTTTTATCAGTATCTTTATCAGTTGCTTATTCTGAATCGACTAAATCTTTTGAATTCTGCAGTTGTGATTTATTTCGTAAGTTGAATATTTATGAAAAAGGATTCTAGGATGCACATCTGGGAATGATGTACCGGTAAACTGTTTGTATATGAAATGAGAACAAAAACAATAAACCGTTTAATTATTAATTTTTGTAATTCTTGAAGAGATGAATAAAAAATCCGTAGAATGTTTATATTGCTATTATCTTTACTATTTTTCATCAAACTGAGTTATTCTCAATTTTCAGATTAAATTATTATATACTTGGTTATAATTTAGCTTCAAAGATGAGTTTTTCAGAAGCCTTGCTAATCATTTCTTTCCATTTATTCTGCTAATTTGTTAAATAAAGCAGCAGGGGCATTTTCTATCGAAACTTTCTCACATACACTACAGTAATGGTGTTAACACTGTCATCCGGCATAATATTATAAAACTCGCATAACGCTATCAACACCACAAATATTCAGAATTTTATTTTCACAGTTGTATAGGAGAGTTGGAAGCTTTGTAGTATAGTAAAGAAAAACTAATACATGTATATTAACTGCACACAGGGGAGAATAATAGTTACCGAAAATAAATTTTTAGCGTTAATCTAATGTTTTTACTGAATCTGGCTTGCGATATTTGGCCATTAATCGCTAGCTTGTGGTTATTACATAAGTACTGGAATACTGAATATGAATTTTGACGCTTTTTGAAATCAATGCTTAGTATAAACATACAATTTCAGTTACAAGATCACATACCAAATTTCTTTTATGTAAGCCATTTTGTCTTTGAGTTATCATTTTTATATGCATGAGAAAGTACAGACCGACAGATGATCAACTGTTTGATATATTTGGCTCAAAATATTATGCAGAGTTACATTATAGATGCTAAATCTGAGTAACTTATTTTATCTATCTGCGTTTTGTAGTTATTGTGATCATTTGTACTTGGACAGACTGACTTTGAATGGATTCCATTCAAAGCTTAATAGAAATCTATAAATTTGGTGCCAAGACTTATCTTATCTTAATTTAATTTAAAGCATTTTTGAGATTACCATTTACATTGGCAAATGACATAATTCCAAAAATGCATTTTAGGATTCGCTGAACGATCTGAAATGTCAGGATTCGTCAAAGTGTCGATCTCGGATTTTTTGACGATTACAGTTTTTTCTATTTGTGTATTTTGTATGGAAAAAGTAAATTTTGCCCTGGTGGGAAAATCGCATATTAAAATCCACACAATCATGTTCCTAAGTTAGATTATGTTAATATGAAGTGTGATAAATATGTCAATATTGAACATGTTGACAAATTTACTCCAAAATTTGATATTATTAGATGCCAAATTTCTCTTATCTGGCTGGTTTCAGTTTTGAGTTGTCGTATTCATTGACTGACAGATATAATTGTAAAAAAAAAGTTTTTTGTTTCACACTTGAGTTTTAAAATCTTGGAGATTTATTGAAATTTCGTGGTCGAATTTTACGGCAATTGTAATATTTTCTTTTTTTCAATACGCTGCATATTTTAAGATTTCAATTGAATGTTATGTAGGCAATTGAGCCGAGTTTAGCTTGAAAATATCTATTCCAAAACAGACCAAAAATTGTATGGCATACTGCTTCTAACCTCTTTAATTATATGAAGCACAAATCGCAAAAGTTCTGCTAATTCGTCCATGCAAATTTAGAAAGCATGATTAACTTTACAAATGATATTGTGATAATTGGAATCTTTCGCCAGCGAATCATCAAACAAAGTCATTAAAGTTACCATAATAATTTATGACTAAAATACATCAAGCTACGATTCACCCCGAGCATATCATACATTGTTTAACTTTGGAAGTTACTATGTAATAACGTCAGAATGTAGTCAAAGATTGCTGTAGCATTTTCCCAAAATTATAGAAATGGATCATAGAATTTAATTATAAAATATATGTAGATGAAGGAACAGTTATATCAATATGAGAGGTAAGGTGGAATATTTCCTTTGAAATAAGTTTATTATTTTAAAATCAACGAAAATTTTATTAAGTTTGTTCAGTTGCTTCCATTTCGGAAGCTTGTATTTTGCTTGCCAGTTCTGTTGATTTGATAAATCTGTAACAGTTCGGAAGATGAATATTGATAATTATTTTGCAATCGAATTCTCACTGATTCTTGGTAGTGGAAATGATCACTATGCCTCTAACCAAATACATTTAACTGCAACTGTGCCCCTTTCCTTTTGAGTGTATTCATAATTTATTCTCTGTGTTTCTTCACATTTTGTGTTCCTATATTATTGTTTTATAAAAGCCGTATTCTATTAAAAAAATTACTGTCGTAGAAACTAGTTTTTATAATTTTGTTTCTCAAATTCTATAATATTCTATTTATATAAATCTGCTTAATTTTACTAAAAGAATCTTATGAAAAGGATAGCGTTACAGGATGGCCATAAAATAACTTGAGAATAAAAAAGATCAATGCATCCAAATGCAATCAAATGTGACTTAAAACCGTGGGATTTCCAAATATGTGAAAAATTAATGCTCAAATTTCTGCCAAAATCTGCAACATGGCATTGAAAATGTAACTGGCCAAGTCAATTAATCGAACTAATGACAAATTAAAGAAATCAAAATTTTCATTGCAAATGCAAATGTGCACAATATGCATGTAGTTCATGCAATGTAGTATTTGCAAATTTTATTTTGACATTGTACATGCACTTAGTTCGATGAGCTTGCCATCACAGTAATTGAATATGAATAGGTAATTGTAACTGGAGCTACGATTATTTTAAATGCACAAGGCGATGCCACCATGAAAAGTCTTCGAACTAATATTACGGTTTATGTCCTTTTTATAGCAATATCAAATCAATGTTTGTAAAATTTGTTATTCCACAAAAGTGCATTTCTATTTTAGGCACAGGGGAGAAATTATTTATTCTATATTAAACGTTCAGCAAGCTGTATGAAACCTTTGGCGGCAGAAAAAAGAAAAAAAAATGGATATTATTTATGTGTATTCTAACTGACGCCGTCAGGTTCGCCGTTTCTCCTTTCTTAGAAATTTTCATTAAATTATCTTTGATAAAGTATGGTTCAGAAAGGGTACGTTGAAAAATCTAGCAATCTTGGGAGATCGCATCAGTTGAATTGTTTCTTTCTGGTGTAAGACATGCAATCAAATGGATATATTTCTAAAGCATTCGACTGGTCAATTCATTGAATTTCATGAATAAAAGATGCCAAAATAAAATTTGTAGTGGAAATTGGGATTTTTAATTTTTATTTTGATTGCTCAATTGTGTGTATAGCGCTTTATTATAGATAACGGTGGAAATTAGAACTGATTCATTTGATATATCGGAATCTCGTGAGGAAATAAAACAGAAGACGAAATTTGATTATATTCGGTTGAACAGTTTTTTTACTGATATATAATATAAAATTGAATTTAATATTACATTATTTTATAGCCATTCTGTACTTTTCCGAAGATATTGAAACAACCATTTAGAGCAATAAAATGTTCAATTCATGAAATATCTATGTCGAATTTCAAATATGTTGAAAACAATTGTCGAAAATTCTTATATTGACTGTGGAAAAATAAATAACTGTATGTGTTTTACGAATCCGCTCAACTAGAATTTCTTGATTAAATATATACCAAAAAAGCGAATCACTTCACAAACAACGTACAGTTCTTGAGGTTTTTATTAACGTGCACCATTTCTAAACAAAAAAAAAGCTTCTTTGTTTTTTTAATTAATTTTTCTTCTCTGTTTAGTCGAAAAGAAGTTTTGGATAGATGGAGGGAAAAAAAATGCTGATTCGACTTTCCATTAAGCATTTCGTAAGCTTCTGCTACGATTTTTTTACTCCATTTCTTCCAATTTTAATTGAAGAACTGTGCTTTATTTTTTTTTTCTTTTCTATTCTTTCATTTTTTTTTCTAAAGAAAAAAAAATAATACAAAAGAATTTTTTTTCGCATGCGACAATTCTTGGGGAATACGTTGATAGTTAATTTACGAATCGAAACTTTCCGCTAGGTAATTAGAAAGGAAACGAGAAATGTCTGTTCTTTTGACCTCATACTGATAAGAAAGAGAGAAAAGCAAATCGGAAGATATTTATTTTTTCGAATGTTCGTTGCAATTCTTTTTTTCTTTAATAATCGTTTGAATAGCAATGAGAATATTCAGTCATCTGTGATCGAGAAATAAGTAATTAAATTCTAATCACTGTTTTGCTGATTTCCAAAAAAGAAATAAAATAAGAATAAGAAAATAGTGCTGTAAACATTAATATGATCAAATTGGATTGGAACGGTTGCTTGAAAATTTAATTCGCTTTCTTTAAATCGATGAAAATGTGAGTGAATTTTTAAATGAGCGATAATCATTTGTTTTGAAAGAAGGTAGTCATAAAGAAAAAAAAAATGAAAACGAATTTTTAAACCTTGAGTTTAATTTTAGAACTTTATTTATGAAAAATTTCTTTCTAGAGTTTCGATTAAAAGATTATCGCCGAAAAAATAATTGCTTATTGATTTTTTTGTTTTAAAAATTAAGAATTTCTCTTTCATCAAATATATACAAATTAGAGCTTAAATTAAACATCGGACAATTTTCTAAAAATACTTTTCAATAGATAGTTTAAAATTTCTTTATAATTAATGTTCAGATGATGTAAAATATTTCTATGTTTTTGCAAAAATAAGACATTTTTAATCAATTATTTTTTTAGCTAAAAATGAATTAAAAATTTTATCAAATTGAATTGAAAAACGAAATTTATTTTAATTTTTATTTAAAAGTATTTTAATAGATTATTTATTTGAATATCATTACAATAAATTTCATGTAATTAAAAATATTTCGAACCAACTTAATTTATGAAGAAAAATTTCTAAACTGTATCAAAATGTGTTTTTCAAGAAAATGTATTATTATTGTGCTGATTTCTGCTATTTATTTAAAACATTCTTTTGAAATTATGGAGATATAAATGATATTTCGAATAAAATTTACTTTCTTAATATATATGTTTGTGTTCTGTATTCTGTTTTGAATATCTACAAAGAAAAGAACATTTTCTTATTTATTCAAAGGGACTCCATAAAATAAATCTGTTTGAAGCATTGAAATAAATCTTCATATTTATAAGCACATCGAAGAATTGTAAATGTAGAAGCTTTTAAAACATATATCAAAATACTGGTTAAATATTAGTCGCGAGTATCTTAATAAAATGTTACAAAATTTTTTTCTTTCTGTTTGCAAATTTTCCTTTCTTTCTTTCTCCATAAAATACTTATTTGTGCTTGAAATATTTTCTAAATTGCAGTGTCATAAAGATAAAAATTTTAATTAATAAATTGAGCATAATATCTAAGATATTCTCATAAAAATTATCATTTATATGCTGATGAATATTCATTCGTCTACTTAGCAGCTTTCTTCTTCCTTTTATTTTCATCACATTTATGTGAAAGAAAAATGAATTATTTCCGACTTAAAAAGAGCTCATTAGCTCTAATGTCTTAACCATCTTTAATGTATGCAAGAATTTAACTAAAGAATGATTTAAGATATTTTCATGAGAAAATATTGTACGGATATCTTAATTTTTCAAGAAAGAAGAGAAGATACACGGATTATTTAAATTACTCGACGAAACTATTTCTTAAGACCGAAAGATAGTTTTATTCCGATGATAATTCAACATAGCAAGTAGAAATATAATTTTAAGTGTACTATTTTAACTAATGGCTCAGTTGTTATTGTTTTATAAAAGCTCTAATTCTTTTTAGCTAAATTACAATTAGATACAGATTTTGTTTAATATCAAGAATAAGCTTGAAAAAAAGTTTCTTAAAAAATGAATTATTGGGCAAAAATTTCTTTCTGGAGGACTTAAAATGAACCTACATCTTTTATGTTTGCATTAAGGTTAAGAAGAAATGTTTTAATATAACTATATGAAAGAAGAAAAGTAATTCTGCATCAGATCTACTGTAATCAAATACTACTCAAGTTGACTATACGTTGAAAATTACGCCCAAGTATTTCATGGATATATAACCTATACTTTTTCTGCGTATATTCAGATTTATATAAGTCATTCTATTGAATTAAATACTTTAAATTATGAGGTTCATTACACATTAGACTGTTAGGAATCGGAAATATTGATTCCTTGTCTAGTTAATCTCATAGTAAGGAAGAGAGTTTTACAGATATTTTGGATTAATGCTAGATCAACGAATTCCGACAATAATGAAAAACTTTGGAGACAAGTGGTTCTAGAAAATACAAGAATCATGGAGATATCTCAGTTATGAGCAAAGACCATTAAAAAATTCTATATTCTCTTGGGAAACAATAAAAAGAGAAGCTTTCCAAGTCGTGAATTCTCTGTTTGGAATATTCAATGAAGAACCAGTCTCTCCAGCTGTTTTATGCCGGACATTGTGCTGCTATTAAATTAATAAGTTGCAATCTGCTATTGTATTGTTGATTTTTGCAAATGTTGCTTTTGTAGACTATTTAGGCTGTGTCTTGTTACCTGTGCTTTCTATTTTCTAGTGAAATAAAGCATTATTAAACTAGTTGATGATCAGAGCATTTTGTTGCATTGAGTCAGTTAAAGTAAGAAATAAAAGATTCACCAGGAATTTCGAACTCCAAAAACATTATGTAACTAATGGAAGGTTTTTATGCAAATAAATGTAATTCGAATTATTCATAATTCTTAGAAAAATTTATTCTATTTATAAATTTTACGCTACCTTAATAATAGAACAAAAAATAACTTATGAAGCACTATTCTAGCGGAAAATATTCTATAAGAATGCAGAAGAGACAATTTTTGTTTTACCTTTCTGTTGAAAAGCTTCGGGACATGTAAATCTTTCACTTCTTCCTTGGAATAGCTTCGAGATGAGAAGATAAAAAGTCCCTCGGCACATCAAAACCATTTATTTTCAAAATACTCCTCGACTTTCCTTTAAACAGACTGTCAACGCATTTCATTTTAAAAGCATTTCCTATGAATAAAACTGTACTGCATGCTTTTTATAGTAAAACATTATTGCATAAGAATCTCTATATTCTCCGTCATTTGATAGCTTTTCTACACGAATGAAAACATTAATAGTATACCATTTATGCTAAGATTTCATTATGATTGTGTAAAGGATTTGAAGTGAAATGATTTCTCATCATATTTCTTGCATTTTCTCAATAATTCAATTCATTATTTAATATGTATTCCATTGGTGATCTAACAAATCGTGCTGATAAAAATATGAACTGTAACAGTTTCTAGGCTCTATTTTCAAGTCAAACACGTAACTGGCGTTATACGAGAATTAATAGATTTATGTCCACTTTAGTTGTTAGACTAGCTGCTGCTGATATACCTGATATTTCTCAAAATAAGTCAAGTGTGTACCAGTTTCACCTGTAAGTATTCCAATAAAGCAATTGAGCCCTGTATATTGTAGCTATTTCACGATGAACTTAGCTACTTCTAAATAGCTTTGATGTACAGAGGATTCCACATTTCGCCAGTCTTTGGCTAGATTTTCTAGACCAAATAGGATGCAAAAGATCATCGCAGTATGCATGATAACTATTTATTTATTATTATGTATAAAATCTAACATCATAACGATATATAAATAATTGTTTTTACATGTTTAATCTAACACTCTAGTGATGTGTGGTAATTGAATACGTACATCTGTAAACAACTGTTATTACGCATTTATTCTGATACCATAATGATGAATAGTAACTATCTTTAAACAACTATCGTTACAGGGCCGCGGTGGCCTGGTGGTACGGTCTCGGCTTCGGAACCGGAGGGTTTCAGGTTCGAGACCCGATTCCACCGAAGAACCGTCGTGTAAGGGGGTCTGTTGCACGTTAAATCCGTCCTGACCAAACGTCCTCCCGCTGGTGTGGTGTGGAGATGGGGGTGCCATCTCAGGTGTCGTCCTCGTCATCTGACCGCGGTTCAAAATTACGAGGTCCGTCCCAAAATAGCCCAAGTATTGCTTTAAACGGGACGTTAATATATCCAAACCAACTATTGTTACGCTTTTAATCTAATATCATAGTGATGTATTATAATTATCTTTAAATAACTGTTAGTACGTATTTAATCTAACGCCATAACCATCACAGTGATGTATGCTAACTTTTTATAAATAATTGTTATTAGTGTCTACAGTAATGCAAGATAGCTATCTATAAATAACTGTTATTACGTTTTTAAGGTATGTGACTATTTTCGGGAAGAAATTTTTTGAAAATCGTTCAAAAACTGTTATATTTTTAAATATTTGCATAAAAAATATTGAAAGAAAAAGCATCTATGAAATCAAAATATAACAGTTAAGTGCTAAAAGTGTCTAATTAGAAAAAATAGCATTTTTTTACTTTTTTAGTAAGCATACTTTTTTTAAATATAAAGCAAAACTTTTCTAGTTTAGAGGTTTATCAAATGATTTGCTTAAAATTTTCCAGATAGTTTAAGGAATATCTTATATAGTTCCTGAACTAAAAAATTAATTTTTTTTATCTATTCTTTAAATATTACTACTGATATTGCGTTCTACTCATAAGTAACACTAAATTTTCATTTTTTTCGCATTGTGAAGGACTTAGACAATCATAAAATATTTCTAATAGATTACTTATTCTCTAATTCAGGAACTGCAGGACATATGGAGAAATTATATTAAATTTGAAAGAAAAATATGCATTGGATTTTAATTATGGAGTCAACTAAGTAAATGTAATTTAAATCAATATGCATATGAATTTGAAAATAGCGACCCTCGTAACACTTTTCTCTTAAATATACACACGTACGCTTACACATCCCACATTTGCTACTTCTCACTATGTCTTAATTTAGCCTTACACTAATACTGACAGACGTAAAGTTAATTTAATTTTCAGCTTGATATTTTATTCTTTATAATAAGCCATTCATTCAAATGCTTTAATTTTTAAATGCAATATGTTATAATGATGTGATACATATTTTTGATTCGTATGTAGGTGTTATAAAATTCAATAAGTTCGCGAGTCCCCTATGCACTGCATTTATTCGTAAGATTCGAAGGCAAAAGGAAAAATCAGGATGAAGATGCTAATTTGGATAATTTAAAGATGTTCCTTGATTCTCCAAAGTCCCTTGACAATCTGCTAATTTGACATTAAGATATCTTAAACTGAATCGCATTGTAAATACGAAAGCAAATTTGCAAAATTTTATCTTTTGTAATGGCAACTGGCACGAAGGATTCAAAACATAATGAAGAATTCTTGCTTTCTTACTAATTAGTGTCTTAATTTAAAGTAAAACTATATTAAGGATTAGAATGGGCTGAATAAATAATATTGAAGATACATTGTAAAGATGTATTATGATGAAACAAAAAATGTTGTTACAATTTCTTTTCTTAAATTTTCCTCTGTTTAGTAACACTTGACATAAATCTTTTTATTTATTTACACATCTACGTTTTCGGGGCAGAAAATTTAATTTATTCGATCGCACTATAGAAAGAAAAATCTGTTGGTGGATCCATCCATTTAATGAAATTACTTTTTTTTTACACGGCAAGAGATAAATAACAGGGAAATAAATAATTTATTACAAAAAAAAAATATTTCATCCAACTCCCCGTGCAAAAGCGCATGCGAAAAAAAAAAAGAATAAAAATAAAATTCATCACACAGCTTAGAGGCTGGAATTTAATTCAAGAATCGGTTGCCACCGGATGAGGGGGAGAGAACTTCAGGTTTAATCTGCTTTAATGAAATCCACCTTTGAAGAGATATCGTTTGCTGTTAGAGAAGGATCTCCCCCCCCCTCCATCCTTGTGGCTGCTGAAAAATAAGCAAGTACGTGATCACAGTTTTTAAGCAGGCACGGCTGTCTTCAATTTTATTTTTATTTTGGAATTTCAACTTAGAATTTATAAATGAAGGGATTTTAATTGCAAATGAGTTTTCGGTCCTTTCAATGGTTATACTCGATAATATTCTGATTGTACGTGTTTATACACGTGGAGTGGTTTCGAGGATTTTCTCCGTTTAGTAAATAGAAAAAAAATTACAGATGATAGAGAGGTAAATATTTGCATGTATCTATGTGTATTTATCAAATATATTTTCATTCGTTTTTGTGAACAAAGCAATCTTTCAAAATTTCATTTAAACGTGTCTTCTAAATGGCATAACATCAGGATGACAGGAAATAAAGGTTGAAATCTTTCTAGAAATCTGCAAGGATCCTTATATAGTGGCATAGTGATGACAGGGTTGGGAATCAGAATATAAACGATCCGGTTGCCTGTTTTAGAGGGAACCATGGTAGCAGAACATTAATTTGATTAGGTCACTTTAATAATAATGGAACGAGAAAATACTATCGTACACTATCATACTATATGTATATATATATATACTATCATACACCAAGCGGCATTTATAACTTGCTAAACCCCAATTTTTATGTCCTGGGCGCCATTGGTATTTGTTTCGCCAATGACTGTTCTAAAGACACAATTTCGGCCCTAATAATGGAGGTTCATCTGCTCGATTTCCTTGAAGAATTGCTATATACTGGTGCGCATAAAATCCATTGGATCAGTCGTTGTCTTGCTGTTATGGTTTCTCCTAATGATTTGATTTCCTCGACTTCTAATTCTGTTCATGATGTTTGTTCCTAAATAGCGCTAGCATAGTTTTGAAATCATTTATTTACTTTATCAATGGAAAAATCAAACAAAAAATTTCCTTGTGTTTGGTTTTTGAGAAATGGATAAAAAAATCTTCATTAATAACATCCTGATGGCACCTTTATGACTGATATCTTTTTTTGATATACAGGTCTGTCTTTATCAAAACCGTTAATAGAATATTGAATTTGTTTTAAAACTTTAGAATTCAGATTTTTACTAAATTCCATAGAAAATCCACCAACGATGTGGAGCTGGTGAGTATTTGAAAATAAAGCATTCATTTGCTATTTGGAGTTGAAGGCTGAGGAAAGAGTAATTGTAGAATCTAAGTTGAAGAATTCTGTAGGATCTAAGCAATTTTTTTCCATGTGAAAGTTTAAAAATCAGCTCTTTTTTAGCAGTATCATTCTTTTTTGACGTTAGATATGCGCGGTATTTACAGTGGGTTATTTTTTCCCGCTGATATGATGTGGAAGTCTGGAGGCGAAATTACATGTTCACATAATGTAGTCATGGTTTAAAAATAAAAGATCCATGCCAGTATTCTTTAAGAATCTTCAAAACTTTATCCATCTAATCAACAATACAAATATTTCTAATTATTGCGCTAAGTAATCGCAAATATTTCCACAAATCGTATTTAAAATGCTTTTATATTTTGATTCAATAAAGTTTTTCATGACATGCTATCAATTTCACAGCAACTATAATCGTATACTATCATAAATGAAGTAATGTTGCCTTCTGCTGCTTTATTATTCGCTGAACAGCTGACCTGGAGCCCTCGATTCTCAAACAGAATCGAGGACATAGTAATCTTGTATGTTAAATCAGCGGGAGAGATATCCCTAAAATTTTCTATATATTCTCTATAAACTTTTTATGCTAGAGAACTTCTAACATGGTATTGGCGTACCATAATTACAAAATATTAATATTTGGCATAAATTTAGCCTTTTTACAAAATCTGTCATGTCACCCTTGGCGGATTTTGGCGATGAATTAAATTGGCATTAATAGCATCCGAAAATCGAATTTCTGCTTTCGGCACGTCTTTCTCTAACGACTGGAACAAAGATACAAAATTGCACTCGAAGTCACAAAATCCCATATCAAAATTGATATATTTAAGTCATTTTTTTTAATTATCGCGTTTACATGTTTCTGAAAGTACACACCGTCGGGCAACCAACCCGTTGTTGGAGTTGATTCAAAATTCGATAGGTGTCTATTCTATAGATTTTAAATTTGTACCAAGTCTTATCTATTATATTTTATACCAGATCTAATGTATCTAGCTCTCTTCGTTTCGTAGTTGTCGTGTTAACTTATATTCAAACTGCTAGGCAAAAAGTAAAGATTTTACTCAAAATTTGATAGAATTTTGCAATTTTGATGTATAGACCGTGCACCAAATTTCGATCGTCTAGCTCAAAGCGCTTTTGAGTTATCTTTGTCACAGACAGATGGACATTTACTAAAAATGCGTTTTTCGAACTCAGGTAGGTCTAAAGCGTGGAGATTCCTCAAATTAGACAATTATTATACTTTTTCTATACTAATCTCTATACTAATATGAGAAAATAGAAAATAAGCATAATATGCAAACCAGAATGTTATTAACTATCATTTCTTTCTAGCCTGCAAATCTGAATTGCGGAATTTGTCTGCCATTTTTACCTTTAAATTAATTGACTAATATTATAATCAAGTGAATATGGAAGTGCCTCTGATTTTCTACTTCTAAAAAAAGACAGAAAAGTACCGAGAGAAACAGGAAAGCATAGGTAAAAAAAGTAAACAGAGGGAAAATCAAAAGCTCGTAGGAAGTTGGTCAATTTTGAATTGAGCTAAATTTTATGAATAGAACTAAAAGGATGGAAAGCTTTTATGATAAATGTTTAATTGATTTTGTATTAACAACGTTTTTATTTCTGAATAATTTTTCCAGGGAATCCTATGCAGAAAATGTAAATATGGTGCATAGATAAATATTCATGCGTTTGCGAAGCAGAAATAATTTTATTTCCAGCGATGACCAACAATTTATTCTCTGACAAGCAAGTAACATCTCTGATACAAGATTTTCCACTCCATATGCATTCGCGTAATTGAAAACCAGTATAGAAACTAATAATAAAAAAAAGGAAAGGCTCGAATGAAAATCGTTTAACTTCTTCGTGGAAAAAACACCAAAACGAAATGTTAGTTTGAAATAACGAATTCAGTCTTTTACTTCGTTGCCTAAAGGAGTAGTTTTTCCTTCTAATCACGTAAAACGTGCTTTTTCTGGAGGTGTTGATTGCTGGAAAATATGTAAAGCGCAGTAATCCAATAGAAATTCCCTTTTTTGTTGAAAAGTGAGACAGTGTAGCGTTTCACTTCTTTTATTTTATCTTTTTTTTTTCTTCTTCATCGCAAAACATTTTCTTTTCGATAGTGCCAGGGGCTGTTGTTGGTCATTGCTAGCTGGAAACAAAAATCTTGACGCTTAACTCGATTGGATTGGGAAGAAATTCAATCAGCGATTTCTGCTTCCGTGGACTGCTCCCTTCTTTTTTGCTCTCTGTTTCTGTAGGTGCGGATTCGAATTCGGCTCACAGCTGCTAAGAGATTTATTTCGGAGGCCTTGTTACGTGACAATAGAGAAAACTTTTGTCTTTTCTTATACAAGATTTCTAGATTTTTTCCCCTCTGCCTCCTTTATTCTTTTCGCGGATTTTTTTTT
>JAPMOR010050254.1:0-13435 GCA_026543865.1 Argiope aurantia | reverse complement strand
TTTGATAAAAATCGAATATGTTGGTTTTAACGTCGTAAACAAAATTCAGTCATCTACATTTTTGCATTTTAAGTTACCATGTTTACGGAGAAATAGATAGGCATAATTCCAAAGATGGATTTTTTTTTTTTTTTCGGTTTCGTAGAAATTTATTAAATTTATGAAATCGAATATTTGGATGATTGCAATATTTACTGTTTTCATACTTTTTTGCAAGAAAACTAACCAGATGGATTGGTCTTCTTAAGATTTTCTCATATATTCTCTAAACGAGGTGTTACCCCACCCCCTCCCACATAAAAATAAGAACCGTATGTAAGGCCGCTTATATCTTGCAAAGCATTGACGAAAAATGATTATGAAATATTAACCTTTGGCGTGAATTTAGCATATTTAGAGAATTCTATTGAATGGAATCTGTGGGTATTTTCCTAGTGATTAATTCCCGAAATGCAGTTAATACATAAAATCTGAAAATCGATTTTCCGAAGGACGTTTTTTTTTTCGACCAGTTGAAACTAAACTTAACATATTATTGGAATTGTATTCACAAGATCACTTATCAAATTTCATTTTTTTTTCAATTGTCATGCACACGAACTAATTTAAACAACCCAACTTAGCAGTTTCTGGAGAAAACGTAAACGATAATTAAAGAATTTTTTCCCCATGTTTTTTTGTAATTGTTTGTTTTATTATAAATTCTTTTCTTAGAGCTGTGAGCGTTATTGTGCCAAACTAATTTGCTTAGTTCCATTTCAATCCTACGGATTAAAAGAATATGATGTTCCAGCATTTTGAAAATTAGAGAAGTGTTATTGTATTTTATCGATACTAAATGCTGATGCAACATAAATCATTTCTTTTTAGAGTTGTTGAATTTAAATGCATGTACAAGTACAGATGACAAATGGACAATCCTTTGCAAGATTTGATTGAATATCGTATTTACATTTTAGATGCTTGACCTGTGTACCAAATTTTATTTATCTAGTCCTTTACATTTTGTAATCATCGTGTTCCCTTGTAGTCAGACAGCAGACGAAGAATATCACGGGATTAAATATTTTATGAAATGAAGAAAACAATTTGAATTTCATTGCGCCAATGAACCATATTGTTGAAAATAACGCAAACAATAATGTCAATAAAGTTGCCAAAATGCATTTAAAAAATTAGATGAGATCTAAATTGATATCATTAAAAATTTTCTTTTCAAATTCTAACATGGTGTGAAAATTATTTTTGTACAATAATGCTTTGAAAGTTACTGGGGAAAAGTGAAAAAAATATCTCTAATGGATTAAAATTTCAAGAAAATCCCACCTAGGTGCACATTCCCACTCATCAAAGTATATTTATTCCGAATTTCGTAATTCTAGGTCAAAAGATCTGCTCTTCAAAGCATCAGTTCACACACACATAAGCACATGCACACTTTCTTTTTCATTGTCAGAATGGATTTGTAAAATTGTTTATATAATTGATACAAAAATTTGCTTTTTGTATGGTACAGTGAGATTAAAGAACTAAATTATTATTTCAGAGAACAACTATCTTCACTATCACTGACAATGCAAATAAAATTTATTACAAGTATATTTCTGAAATTTCTCACTGATTGACTCTTAACTAGTATTTTTGAGCTGATATGCATATTAAATCGTATTTTAGAATGTATTGCTATCTAATAATAACCAGAAATATTTTATTTCGCCTTGCTTAAGCATATGGGGTAATCTGAAAGACAATTGTCGTAATATTAGGAATGGGGATTTGAGGTTGGTTCACAAAGGAGGTATGATCTGTTATTGGAGTGGTAATTGGACTCTGCAACATTGCTATACCCATCAGAGAAGTGAGAATCGTCGTTTTTAGGGATAAGCTACCTAGTTTAAGCTTTACTGGTGATTTTATTTTTAATTCTTTTAAAATTATAATTAGATCATTTTTTTGTCCAAAATTAAAATTAAAGCAGCAGATAAATTATTAGACCTTTTACTATCAGTTGTATTCCTATGCTATAACTCATTTAGTCCATTAGATGCTCATTTAGTTATTAGGAGGGAAGAAAGATATCTTTTATATATTAAACTGAAGGTTTGTAAAGAAGAAAAAAGAAAAAGACTTTTTTTTAAATTTTATTCATAGATGTTATTTGAGTAAATCGTCCTATTCTTAGACTTTATTAATACGTAATTGTATTGTATTGTAGATTAATTTTAAGATACTAAAACGAGAAGTTAGCCACTTGTAAAAAAATGTTAATTGTATAACTTAAAAATCAATCAAAAATTTCCCCTAACTGTTAGCTTTCCCTGCGATACTCATGCATTCTTTTCCAAAAGCACAGTGGTTAGATCCAGAAAGGTACTTTAGAACCGATTCATACTTTCATTCAGAATTGAAATTGTTTCCGAATTTTATAGAGATAAGAAAGCAGGTGCATAACCAGTAATTATTTTTCCTGGTCAATAAATTTGAAAAGAATTTACTCTGTATCATTTTTTCTTTTCTTTTTTTCTCTTATTCAGTTGAAATAAAGAAAAACTTGATTTTTTTTGTATTTGGCTCATTCGTTCAATGAACGCAAGGATTTACTGCTTTAACCAACCGCATACTTAGATTTTACTGGATCCAATTGCATGACAGAATATTTTTGGATTCGATAATGTCTTGACATTAGGATTCAAGCTGTCTACAGATACTATCTGGTATTGAGATAGAAAGTAAAAACCGGAGGCAGGCTTTATTCTGTTTTCGTTCCAAATCAAAATGTAAAGAAAAGTATGTCTGTTCAAATTGTATTACTGAATATCACTGAGGATAACCAAAATGACGTAGTCTCTAATTTAATTGTCGTTAGTTTACATTCATGATTTAATGATTCTATTTCATGGAACTAAAAACTACAGAATTTATTCACGTATGTATTTTGATTTAACAATTAATGGTAGTATTTTATTTCGCTTCTGTTTGAACAAGAGTGACCAGTTGTTTTATATTTATAAATTAGTAAAAATATTTCTTTCATCGTAAAGTACTTCTCGTATGATTTTCATCTACTGCGTATTTTAAATCTGATATAAATTTTAAGGATGGGTGTTTTGTTTTGTTACTATATATTTCCATTGTATTTGTAAATTATTTCTCTAATAAATAGTTTTATGTTATATTGTTTATTTTCAGATTTTCATTAATTTTTTCTTTAATTTTTTTATACAGATTAATCAAATTTAAAAATCTTATTTGATTAAATTTATTTCTTAGAGTTAATTGTAGATTGCTTTGGATTTGGTATCCACTTCTTTTCATATATTAATGATATGCAGAATCAATTTACTTCTTAAAACAAATTCTGGGAAATATGCACAGATTTCAAAGTTCAAAATTTGGTCAATATAATTCTGAGGAAATATTTTTAACAAAATGGTTTTCTATTATTTCCAAATTAAATTTGATATCTATCAAATTAAATTAATGGTTTTTGACAGTAATTAATATACATCTTTAAATAAATTAAAGGAACTGTATACAGTTTATATAAATTAAAAATATTTGTAATCTTTACATTCCTTCATCTTCTGATAGTTTTTTTCCTAGCCTCATTAGTTTTGTTTTTTAAATATATATTGCTGGTATGAATCTCTCTTTTGATAAGTTTCTGATATATCTTTATTTTTTAATTTTATATTTTTACAAAATTGAAAATATTATGAATTTATTACTATTATTTTCATACTTTTTTTATTTTATTAAATAAGAAAATGGCTACATGCTTTTATTGTACTTACTGAATTAAAGTAGTTTTTTTAATTTTATGGTGTGTTCACTGCATGCAATATTAGTTATTTAATATGAAATATCAATTGATCAGTTATAGCATGCAACTTTTTTATAAACACTGTTCATTCTGTGTTGAATTATTAAAAAACAAGACATTTATGTTCAGTACAAAATATGCATTACATAATCTAGGTTATACTCGTACCTTATTAATATTTTCTCTCTCTACTAGCCTAATTTTTGGGACTTGATATATCATTTTATTCCAATTTATATTATTTTACTGGATGGATTATATACGAAATACATGATGAGAAATAAGAATTAAATTATCACTTGAATGGTTGAGGAGAAATGGTTGACAATTCCGGTCAATCAGTGAAACAAAAAGAAAAAAAGCATTCATTTTTTTTAATACTCTAAAATCCTCATACTAGAAGATCTCTCGATTTTTCTGACAATAATGTAAAAATATTATATATGTATAATTTAATTTACTTAGTGATATGAATCAATATAATCAATATCAAATGAAGTTATTCTGGATGAAATATACTTCTCTTAGCATCTTCTTAACAATCTGCATATTATAATATCTATATATGTAGTAGTCATATATTCTGCAAAATACATGACAATTCTCTTCATCTATATTAATTGCATCAAACCTAATCTTGAGATATGAGAGTAAATTTAAATTTCATAACTTTAAAGAACTCTTCATTTTATTTTATTTACTCATTTAACTAAGTGGCTCTCTTTTCTTTTACCTTTAAAGAACAAATATCACTTGAATGCATATTTATTTCTACCTTTATTCATCAAGATATTGATTGTGCAATTTCAATTAAATCTCTTGTTTATATCTCTTGTGGGTTCTCTACAAAAATATTTTTATATTGCAAGAAATTATTAAGATTTGTTATAATAATAATCTTGCACCACTTCTGTAAATTAACCTCTCTAATAATATATTATTACAATCTGCTCAGGGTAACATCTAACTGCATGATATTAGCCCCTTCTTCATTTTTCTGATTCCTGATACAAAATATCAACTTTAAACTAGTATGGTACATTTTATATCCTGCAGTATATTCATCAGATTAAAACATACTGGTTAAAAGAATAATATCCATAATCATTCAGGTTGACAGTTAATTTTTTAATATGCATATTTTTTTTCAGAACCTAGAAAAAAAATGATGCAATAAAAGTAAAGTTTTGTATGCATTATTGAAGATATAAAATAAATAATAATAAACAGAATCTTCGTTCCTTAGCTTCCAGCGACATAAGAGGAAACACAGGATTCAACATTTACATAAACTTTTATGATAATTTAAATTTTATTGTAGCAATAAAATTATTACAAATAATGTGTAAATATTTTTAAAAATTTGTTAAAATAAGAAAGTAACTAAATTTTTATCATTTATTTATTTTTTATTTTATTTAACATTAGTGGAAAAATCAATTTTATGTAAAAATCATTTCAAAAAACTAGTTTTTAATTTTTTATTACTATTAAAATATCGAATATTTCGAAATATTTCATAGATTTTGTTGGTCAGAAAATGAAAACATCCTTTTGCCAGAAGAAAATGAAATCGATTTGTGTCTCTTTTAAGTAAAAAGTTTAATTTTAATTTAACTTATTTGGTTTTTAAAACAGCTAGGAGTGCTAAAAGCACATAAATGAGAAGTTAAACATGAAGTTCTAGCAAATTCTTTCATCAGATAATGGAAAATTGGATGATTTTCTTCTGAGTATTTAAGTAATATTTACTCATTTATTTGTTTTGTGCTTTCAAAGTTTTTTTATTTTACTTTTTTATTATATATATTATTTTTTCTCCTTTTTATTTGTACTTGATATGTGTCTTTAATTTTTCATTGATTTCTGACTAGATAAAAAAAATTTGGCAGTCTTTCTATAAGTATTATTTTATGTTTTAATTAAATGTATACAGCATTTATTTATTTATTTGCTATGATTTTTCTTATTTTTTATTTTATTAACCTTTATTAGATTGCATGTTATTATTTAATTTTCATGTAAGCTTTATAGACGGGAAATGCAGATGCAATCAAGTTTACATATTTATTCTAATGTAATTGGTTGTAACTGCTAAATTATGTATACTTTGCTCATACAATGTGTCTATTATTCCTTTACCGGTCATTTCAATGACACACCCATCAGAACATTGGTGAGATCACTTAAAAAAACACAACTATGATTAAATTTGTCTATCACTTATTTTATGTCCTATGCAATTTTAGGTTGAATTCTTGATGACTCTTACAAATGCTGTTCATAAAGTATACCTAATCCAACTCTAGAAATGAAAAATACTTCAAAACTGTGTATCTTTGTACTTGATAAATAGAAATTCACTGTTACATAAATAAATTTCATTTATTTTACTTTAAATCATTTTTGCTAATGAATAGAATTCAGATTTAAAAATTGTTTTTATACATTTTAGATTGTTAAAAACGGATTTTTAGATGTATCTTTGATATTTAAGAATAACTGATTTAAGTTTTTTTAAAAATCAAAACTGTATATGATATATAAATAACATTTTAATAGTTCATAATAAAATAAGATTTTTCTCCTTTCTCTTCTGCTCTTTAGTTAATAAATAGCCAGAATTTTAATTGCAAAACAATATTTAGTATTTTACTTTACTTTTAGATTTAATTGCATTGCAAGGTTTTTATTTAGCCTTTTCATTGATTTATTTTCTTTATATGGTCTTTATTAATTCATTTATTGAGATATTAATTTTATAACTTTACTTTCAATTTTAATACTTATAGTGTGGTTTAGATTATGATTTCTTGTCTTGAATCTCTGATATAAAAAAGATATTAATTTAACATTATTCTTAACCCTCCAAGTGGTTAATTGCTTTGGTTGATACTTTTTGAGCTTTAAGTAATAAGTTTTTAATATAAAAACCATGCTTTGGAGATGGAATTCGATTTTAAAACTGTTTTTACTTGAAGGAAATGTTCAAAAGAATAACATGAAGAGTGAATTATTTTGAAGTTCTGCATGAACAGAAAGATCTAATTACGTGCTTGGAGGAGTATCACAGAGTTTGCCTTGCTTTTGACTCATCTACGTTCCATGAGACCATCAGCTGTCCCAACAATTTGTGTATATGTTTGTATTAAATGTAAAACTGTTTTTATGCATATCTCAGTTATAACATTCTGCTCTGCGTGAAGCAAAATAACTTAATAAATTTCTTCATATAAATTTTGCAATCAGTGTGTTCATAAGTTATAATGCTTTTTCCCACTAGGCGAGGGACAAATCAAATAAACCCAAACATTGAAACTCCAAGTATATAATGAGAGTTTTTATTTTATTATTATAGAGACTAGAACCTATTGCTCTCATCTGTTATATGTTTGCTTTTGATGATATGGCGTTTAAATGTCTTTATATGTTTATGAAAGCTTTCATCACATTTTATTTTTATTTATTTTCATTTTTTCAATTTATTTTCATTTTTTCAATTTATTTACAATGTTTGATACTTTTCTGTTTTGGTAGGTGGAATGCATACAAATTTAGCTGCCTTTTTCTACAATTAAAAAAATCATTTGTAATTGAACTATTCTTTTCACATATATCATTGCCACTGGGATGACATTTCTTACCAGCATTAATGTTGGGTACTAACTATTCCTTGCTAATGAGATCAATACTTAATATTCAGGTTTTATATCATCAAATTCAAAAATTTTTTCTTCAATAAATCTCATTTACAGTTTCAGGAATGAAAACCAAAGCAACTTTTCTAAAGAACCTCCTGTCCATAACAGATAAGACGTGACTAACTCTTCTCCCTAAGTAACATGGCTGCCACCGATCAGGACCGGCCACCAGTCACTCAGCTGGAGTTTCGACAAGCAATGCGGGATTTCACGACCATGTTTCCTGAAATGGATGCAGATGTGATTGAGGTTGTGTTGCGATCAAACAATGGAGCAGTTGATTCAACAATTGACCAACTCTTGGCAATGAGTACAGACAATGAGAATGAGCGATTGAGAACTGAACTGGATGCCACCGAAAATGATGAACTACCCCCTTGCTATTCTCCGTCAACCCCACCTCCATCTTATAATCAAGCTGTACCATTTGCATTGGCTTCTGGTGATTCAGCTGAACAGAATCCTTCTACTGAAACTGCTTCTGTTGAGAAAACAACCCCAAAGATTCCTGAGGAAAGTGGTAAGCCTGGCAGTAATAAAATATTAAGTTCTTCATTTATTAAGGAAATTGTAGAAATCGTTAACATTTGATTGAGTATTTGGTAGTTTACTAGCAACAAATGATTTTTCACAGATGTCAATGATGAGCTGTTCTAATTGCAAAATTGTGACTAATTACATAATTAATCAATATCATTAATATGAGTAGTTTATCTATGAAAAAAATCTGTAATACAACAAAAGTTTATACTATTCTAGAAAAAAGACTTGTTAAAATTATAGAAATTTGGTAATTATAACCTTGTTTCAAAAGCCTGGCATTGCCATTGCTGTAAAGTAAACATCCAAAATATTTTCATATGATCAATTTTAATGTGATACAAACTATACATTTTCTTTCTATTGTTTTATTTGATATCCAAAATTTATCATATACTTGCTTTACTTAAGTTATGGATGGCAAGCTTCATTATTCTAACTTCCAAAATCTGCAACAACAAAAAAACTTTTCAAATTAGTTAATACCAAAAGCTTTTTTTTTTTTTAATTTCATTATTAGTTTATTGTATTATTTAACTTCACAAATGCCATCCCTTCCCCCTACCGCTTCCTTTTTTTAATAAAGTAATTGCTAAGATCTGGAAATTATTATATATTGGTTTTGATATTTGAAAGTTCATTATTATCTACAAAATGTTTTAAAGAAAACATTTATTTTCTTTTCTTGTGTTGTTTCTAATTATTGCATGAAAACAGGGGATATGCACATTTATAGGTACAGGAGATGTAGAATTGTTAACAGAAAGATATTGTTTCATTGAACCTGAAAAACTATGTAAGCTAGCTAGTTATTTGATAAATTATTCTCTAAAGAGAAATTTAAAAGCTGCACATATTTTTTTAATTTTTTTTGAAAATCATAAAAATTTCATTCAGTGCATTGTTAGAGCTTGTAATGTTCAGATAAGTTTTACATTCTATTATAATTTCTTTAATCTGATTAATTTCTGATTATTATATTTGAAAAATGTACTTGCTTTATAAATTTAGAAATTAAGAATCTGAAAAATTAAAAAGTTCTGAAGTTTGTTTATATTTGAGTCACAGTCATAAGTAATTTACAATCTTTTGAACAGTGTAAGTTAGGGGTTTTTTTTTATCAGCTTTCTGATGTCTTTTTATTCTTTTCAAAAAAAAAATTTTGTATTATTTATCATTTTCTTCATTAGTAAGTAGTTTTATTGCATGCAATAGATGAATAATTTTCATATATTTGTCCATTCATCAATCTCTTATCATTTTCATAGATGTAAATGGATATAGTTTTAGGCTGCATAGGTTATAACAAAGGAAAAAATTTTTAGAGGAAACATGGTCTGCTTTAATTAGCTGCTTTTATATTGCAAATAACTGATAAAAAATATTGCCTTTGTCTGATGATTTGTTTGTGCTTCTAGCCAGGTTACCTGATATTATAGAAAATGGAGAAGCGTCTCTTGCAGCTGCAACTACTGCTGCTGCAGCAGCAGCAGCTGAAGGTGCTGAGGGATCTGAGAGTGTGGCCTTAAATGTTCTAAAGCAGTGGAAGCCTCCTCTTTTGGGAGAATTGCCTCCAACCTTTTTAAAAATAGGTGAAAGTCCTTCAACCAAGCCTGCTACTAAGGTATCTTTTATTTTTTGTATTTAAAATATTTATAGTAAGATTTTTGTAATTAAGTATGTTGCAAGAGATTTTAATTATGCTGGATGTATATAGCAATTCAAAACAATTTAGTTTTTGTTCAAATTGTTTGCTAAAAAAATAGAATTTGAATGTAGTCTTTTCTTACTAAGAGTTTGGTGGCCTGATTTGGAGTTTTGCATCTCTCTACAGAGGTGGTTCAACCTTAAGATTTTTATGTATAAGAGAAAAGCATTTTTTTTAGCACTGTTGATAGATAAATTATCTCATATTATTAAATTGAATTACAGTTGTCTGTTGGGTACAATGCAACTTTGGTGATAAAACATAAAAAAACAGTACAGACAAGTATATGCATAAGGATATATTTAATGTTGAAGCTTATAATTCACACACAAAAAAAATCCATTTTATAAAGTATTTATACTATGTATTCATTATAATTCTTTATGATCATACTTTATATATATTACATAAATAATTTAATCAAATTTCTGACTATTCTTCTAAACAAAGCACTTAAAATATATTCTGGCAAGTATATTTTTTATTTTAGAATTCATATAACATCTGAATAAATATTTCAAACTTGGAAAAAGATAAGCCATTTGGAAACTAATTTCCACACAAAACATTGGCAAGTTTAATGCATTTTTATGATAACCAGAGTACACATTTGGATGCCCTTCTTTTAATTATGGTTGAATTTGCTTCCCCATTTCAAAAAAAAGAAAATCAACTTAATCGCCATGTTAATGGTTTAATTTGATTTAAATTTTATTTTAGCAAGTTTGTAAAAACATGTATGTTTGTATTCATTGTTTTAGTATGCATATAAAGATGTAAAATGACTTTATATTATTAAAAAGTTATTACTTTTGAAATATTAACCATTATTATTAGTTAAGTTTTTTCTTGCTTGTAAATAA
This sequence comes from Argiope aurantia, assembly GCA_026543865.1. NCBI lineage: Eukaryota > Metazoa > Arthropoda > Arachnida > Araneae > Araneidae > Argiope > Argiope aurantia. The sequence continues at coordinate 2,800 of JAPMOR010050254.1, read as the reverse complement.
ATCAATTAACTATTATAATAAATTATGAGCTGTTATGTGAAAAATAATAACTACTTAAATGAGTAATTAAAAATCCAAGTATATTATAAATAAATAATTGATTGATTTTTTTATTTAATAATAATTTTAATAGTTCAGTTCAGACACTGATTGTACACCTAATATTTTATAATTTTAAAAATTTGTATTTTTTTTTAACATATTCATTTAACAGCTTGGCTAATGATATATTTTTAATCAACCTGTCTGCTGCTTAAAAGACCTAAACAACTGCCTATTTGGAAATTTGCAATTGCCCTTAAATAATATTATTTAATTCTAATTTTACTTATAGGTGAGGTTTAAAAGGCACAAAAGAAAACCAGCAAAACACTTTAGCACAAAACAAAGTTATAATCAAGAACTTCAGGGCTTAATTTTACCAAAGATTTATCATGTGACTCTTTGAATCTTTAACAGTCTCTTACATACTAATTCTTGAGAATTTTAACTGCCTCAAACTGATGCATTGTTTAAGTTTAGCAATGATAGTGAGGTATGTTATCAGGTATTGTAAATGTTTAGAAATAACCTAGACACCATTTTTATATATTGAAAATGGTATCCAAGATATTGAAACCTGATCAATCCATAGTGGATATGTGGATCAGTGTTAGTTATATTTCATACCGCTGAAAATCAGAAAAATGGTGAAATTTGTCCAGCTATTAAAGTTGAGGAATATTTTTTTTTAATTGTGCACATACAATGAATGATAAAGTGGTGGGGCATACAATTTTTAAAGAGATTTGTAGGTGTCAACAACTTCCATTTAAAATAAAAATTGGCCCACTGATCTTTGGTTTTGCTGATATTTTAAATATATAGATTGGTCACTCAATCCTCTAAAATTAAGGATGGTAGCCTCTGTTTTATAATTTTGGTTTTCAGTCAACCGTATTTTTCTTTCATTAACGGTTAGTAGTTATCTTTAAATAATAAACATTATACAAATAAATCTGCTGATTATTTTATTAGATTATAATTATGCTGATTATTAGATTTATATTTCTTATCTCTTGTATTGTTATATTTAAAAAGATATTCATATGATTCATAACTCTTGACTTATGGTAGAATATCTTTGTTTCATGTTTCGTATTTAAGAATTTTCTTGAAACATTTGAAATAGATTGTTATTAATTTTCGAAGGGAAAAAATGAATTTTTATTTTCAATTTATGCTTTTGAATTATATTTATCCCTAAATCTGATTAGATTTGTACTATTGCATAAAATTAAGTGGAAATAATTTTCTGTGAGAAGTGCTCCAACATTGAAGGAGTATGATTTATTGAATTCCAGAAGCTTTAATAAAATAAATATTTTTCTTTTGATAATAGTTTGTTTCTCTTTCTTTGAATTTATTGATTCATTTTTTTCCTCATCATTATTATGTGCACTTTATGGGAATTGATGTGTAATGTTTTAGTAATACCTTTAAAAAAGTATGTATTAAAATTTATCTTCACCGTTTGGTAACAATGTATGAATCTGATAAAAGATTCAAATCATACATGTGAAAAATAATGAGATGCGTTGTAACACATTTAAAAATTATTTGTTTTTATTTTAAAATGTTTCTTTTGTTTAAGATTCCTAATATTAATGTTTGCTTTTATCTTTGTTTGTAGAAAGTGACAATTTTGAGTTCTACAATTCTCCAGCAACGCATTGAAGAAAATGAACGTAAACGCCATGACAGCACAGCAACTAATGATCCAGAACTCACACAATACCTTGAAGATGAGCGCATTGCCCTTTTTCTTCAGAATGAGGAGTTTTTCCAAGAGCTAAAAGACAACAAAGAATTCTTATCAACATTAGAACGAGGTAAAAAAAGAAAACACTTGGTTAATTATTTTTTTCAAAGAGTAAAAAAGGAAGTCTAATTAAATCCTAAGTGATGTTTTATTGTTTTATCTCTTCTAATGGGTTAATATATTCAAATTAACCACTTTGACAATCAGTTGCTATCAGGAATATGGTTTCTACTTAATTTCAGTTAATTATCTGATGCATTAACTTGATGTTTATGATTTCTCAACAAAGTGCTTTCAAGCATCAAATTGTGTCACACACGTTAGTTATTTTAATAACTTGTCCAGACTCCATGCTGTGTTATATCACAATGTAATTTCATTTTCAGATTCCTTATATGAAATAATTTAAAGATTAGATGAATTTTTCTTCTTTAGTTTTTAACAATGGCAGAAAATCATGCATTTAAATATTTAATGAAACAATAAAAACAGTTGGAATAAATTCTAATTAATATTTTTATTGAAGTGATTAAGATCAAGATCTATCCACATGATTACTTTCTGAAGTGCCCTATATTGATAGCTCTAGATCTAATGATCTTCTGTAAAATGCCACACATGCATACACACTAACATTCCCTTTTATAAGTAAAGATAATAATTTGAGTATTCAGTTATAAATGTTTTTAAAAAAATAAAACAGTTTTTTTTAAAGGATAATCTAAATGATGTTTTCTAAAGAAATTTTTTTCTTAGATTTTGAAAATAAAATATGCCATTAAATCTGAATTAGCTTCAGTGCTGTACTACAAAAATAGGAGAAGAAAGATAGGTTTTGTATTTTATTTACCCTACAGTGTTTCATTAATTATAGTTTTTCATAACTGTAAAAGACATAATATGATTCATAACTAGGAATTGTGCCAGTATTTGTTTTGTGTTAAAATAGTATTTTCTGGTTTTGTATACTCAGTTTATGTTAAAATACATTGGTTGTTT
>JAPMOR010050242.1:234802-251182 GCA_026543865.1 Argiope aurantia | reverse complement strand
TGAAGATTCAAGTTATTTAATTTCTCTAATATGTCGACCAAGTACCTCAATTTCATCACAAAAAAACCATCGCAAAAATTCTCGACCTCCGTTCTGTTTTCTTCTGCTAGGAAATTGGCTATTTCTTCTCTTTATTCATAAACACGTTGCAAAAATTTCCCACGTGACCACCGTCTTACCTCGCAATAAAATAATAATGCTGAATGTACCCATGTCTTTACAAAGAGAGGAAAAGATTCTTGAATTCAGAGTTATCATTTTTATATAATTAACTATGGTTACAACCGTTGTTAACATAATATTCAGACCAAGACTCATTGCTTTCGAAGCCAAAGCTTCTCTGTGTCACTCAACTTCGAGAAAAGCTGACACTATACATCATCGGCTATATCGCCAATTCAACGAGCAACAGTACCATTTGAAAGAAGTATGGACTGCAATTGTTTTGAAAAATTATCTCCAAACATAGTTTCTACAATCTCAATTGCTGCTGGCAAAATAAGTTCTTCACCAATGGTGTGAGGTTTTTTTTACATCTGGCTATTTTATACGAACTTTGTTAGAAGCAATTAAAGCTTTTTTATTCACAGACAAAGTTTCCTTAAAAATGATTTTTGCTTTTTATATGATTTTAATTTATTTCGGAGAATTCTCTGGGTTTGTGACGTACTCACTATGAAACGTTTCCAAATGTCGTTTAAGATTATTAGGTTTCATGCTGCCTGCGGCCAACATTTTTGAGCAAATGATACACAGGGGCCTTTCTTCTTCTTTTACTTCAATACTGGTAAACCCAAAATGTAAGCATTCTTGAGAATATTTCCTTGATTTTATTTTCGCAACCACGCTCGTCTGTGTATTTGTTGATGCTTGACTATCGTCTAATGTTTGCTTACTTCCGGTTAAATATTTATTCATGAGGCTGCATAAATCTGCTGCCGTGAATATTTAATATGGTGAATTGCAATTAACATGAAAACATATATAACATACAAATTCATGATAGATTCGATAGCGATAAAAAGATCGACTTGAATGAGACTGGCTGGAATTGAAACTTGTGTTATCGAATATTTTCCTTCTTATTATAAGAAAACATTTGCTCCGCACATGCTCGAGACGGCATCGGTCGTGTGGATTCCCTTACACAAACATTCATATTTTTTTCACTTTTGTTTTGTCATACTTCTCTTTCAAAAAAATGTATTCCCAGTTTCTAAATTTAGCTCACCCCGTCTAGATTAACTTTCATTAACGGTTTTTTTTACTTTCATATTCTTTTAACGTTATGTCCCTGTTTGGCTTTCATTTGAAATATAATATTTAAATTTTCCTCGCTTTCTTTCTCTTCATCTGTTTACCAAATCTGTTATCTGTTACTGTCCAAAATGCAAGATGTGGTTTCTCGCCAACGTTGACTCGCTTTTACTCTTGTTTTGGCAGTTAGTTAAAAATAATTTAAAAGCAGAATCCAAAATACTCAATATACATTATTGTTGTATACATTTTATTGTAAGCGGGGAGCGCGATGAAAATTATGATTGAAAACTGAGCCGCAAATACTGAAAGGTTGAGAAACGCTGGAGTAGTGAATTGTTTTTTTTTCAGTGATCACCATATTGATTACTTAATGTATAATAATGGTAGGAAACCAAGATTAAATGTAATCAGAAATCATAAAAATATTTTGGATTGTATTTTAGAAATAAAACAAAAATTGCCAAACTGTTCATAAAAATATATTTTCACAGTTATAAAACAATCGATATTATAAATTGACATTCCTGAAATGACAATTTTTAGGTGATGTAAACACGATATTTAACAAAAAATATTTTCAATACCTCAGTTTTTTTTAATTTACAATTAAGTATAAAATAATTTGACATTTTATTAAATCAAAACTTGCTAAAAAATCAAAAATGACTTAAAAATAGTCTGAAATGTTTAATTCTTCCTTTCAAAGCACTTTTGTACCAAATCTGATAGCACCAAGTCCAGTTGTCTGCTCTTTGCACCGTATAAATGAATACGTATATGCACAGACATTCGTCTTTATTATTATTAAGCTGTCACATTTTAAATATTATACATGTATTTTTATACTGATGATAATAACGTTAGTTATTGTTACTATTGTTACTGATGATCATAACGGTTATGATCGTTTTAACTTAACGCATATTTATACGTAAGGTCAGGAGTAGTATTGTCAAAATGATGGTTTCGGGGGCTATAGAATTGGAACAATTTCTATAAAGGTTCTGCTTTTCTTGTTTTGTTACATACATGTATACATTGTTACATCAAAATATAAAATTTTCTAAAACGCTCGTTTGATGCAATCACTTATACAGGCTAGCTCATTGGCCCTCAAATTGTTGTATGCAGTGAGTGATTATTGCAAACTGAAACAAAATATATATGTGTCTATTACTGCCAACCTTTATGCTCTGATATGCGAGATTCCTGAAATATGGCATCTATAACCAAGCAGTGCCCAAATATATGTCTCAGTCTATTGATGACACACTTATTTTCTTATTTAATATTTCCACTTCATTTTCGAAGGAAACACTTAATGCTATGAAAGTATTTCCACAAGCACAAATTATTAATAACAAGATTAAATTTGTAAAATGAATTATTTTGGAAAAAAGAATATTATACATTCGAAAATAGAAATACAATTTCAAAAAAAGAATGTTGTACTTAAATAATAGTTGCAATAACTATTTTGAAATGGGAGGAGTCATTATAATATAGAATAATGATTTATAATAATAAAACAAAAGGATACAAAGTATAAGAATACAAAAGTACATTTTCTTTTGCATTCTGACAACAGTTATAGGTACAAAATCAGTTACCATAAAATTACATATTTATCATTTCTTCAAATTATGCCCTTGATTAATAAATTTTTAATTGATATATTATCATTCCTTTTTATTTTCCTGAAATTTCATTTAAATATGTTAAGTTCCAAGACACTAAAAAAAAATTAATGGCTTCAACAGAAGCTGTTCCTTGTAGCATACTCATAATGCTAAACAATAACTATGATCGAAAGCACTTCGAAATAATTTTGATAAATTGCTCAGTTATAAAGTAATGGAATACTTATTCTTCAAAAAAAAATTTAAAGCTTTTATGGTCGAGAAAAACATTAAATCTCGTTGGGCGTCCCATTTATTTTCAGGGTTAGTTTCAATAGCTCGGATACCAGTGTCTTACAATATTTTGTGAGAGTGAAGCATGTGCTGGAAAATCAATCTTAATGCCTTACTATCTTAAGCATCTGGAGTGCTTATAGTCGTCTTATTCATGGGAGACGACCATAATACTGCCGTACATTATTCATTAATAGTCTTTACTGCTGGAGCGTAGGCCATTTTGGCAGGCAAATTTATCATTAACCATGGTTTGGGAATTTACAGGTAGAACACAAATTTCTGCTGAGTTGTACCACACAGAATATCATTACAGTTCAGCAGATTTAAATAACCTGAAACCTATTTTCACGATTATTAGTAGTTTTTGCTAATAATACAAAAAGAAAATGGGCACACAATTTGATGTAGAGCAGCGATTATTTTCAACCACAACAGTCAGACTCTTCAGACACATCAAAAATGGAAATGCAAAAAATAAAACAATCAAATAGAAACGAATCAATCAAAAGGAAAATAAAACGATTGGGAGCGGTATGAATTTTACGAATATTTTAATGGCCTTGAAAAGAAATCTGCATGTGAAAGGAATTTATTTTGGGATTTCAAGAGGGAAGGAAGATTTTTCAGTCTTATAAAGGAAATTATTGCATTACTGTGAGAAAATCGAAGATAAAATTGTGTGGATGGATTACAGTCTAAAAAGACATTAAAAGATTTCATTGTCTATTCCATAAACGACTTGAAGTATATCTATAATTATTTACGTATTCGCAATAAAAAAATGCATGTTCGGAATATTGGTGCAGTTTAATAAAATAATATTATTATCAATAATTCTCAACTGTCTTAAATATTTTATCCTTTTAATAAACGGGTAGAACAGAGATATATTCTTTTACGACTTTCGAATTACTTTTAGTGAAATTTTTTCATCTGTGATTCTTATAATTCCACTTTCTTTCTAAATATCAAAGAAAGTTCTAGTTATGCCCTAAACTCATCATTTTGGAATTTAAAATATGCCAGATATTTATCTTAAACAACATTTTTATCCAGTTACTTTTCCAGTTTTTTATCCAGTTATTCGCAGAAGAAAATATTTTTTTTTCCTTATTATCTTGCCTTTTCATGTTACAAGCACATATTTCGGAATGTCAGGCTTTGTCTTATTATTACTTCAATTTCAAATTTGAAATAGAATTTTAATTCATAAACTTAACTTGTGAACGTAGACAATTCTTACAAAGCGACGGAAATGTTAAGAGTTAGCAAATGTTTATAAAAAGAAGCATTGAATGACAACGGATGCAACGAAAGCATAAACGTAAGGCCGAATATTTTATGTATTTAATGGCACTGACTCTGAAAGAAGCTGTTTCTTTTAGGATACTCTGCCCCACCTACTAAATATTTCTTCCAAGAGCTTCGATCCACGATTCCAATGGAGCATCAGCAGCTTGAGCTGACTTCAGTAAGAATATATGAAGGAATTTATGGCTTTCTTGTCGTGTGGTGGGATTTGGTTTCTACCTGAAAAGGATACTACTTATTTTATCCTTCCAGAATTGATTATTATGTCCAATGTTGTAGTTATTAATCAAAATTAGTCCATATAAAATGATGATTAGTATGTGTTTTTTGCAGAGATAGTGCTACTAAACCCTTTAGAAGCATTATGGCATTTAATGTAGTCATGTAATGGATAAAAATACTGTTCGGATGCAGGAGATAACAAGAGTTCAGATAATGAAATTTTAAATAATTCTGTCTTCGCTGATATATAGTATCTGTAATTGAAGAAATTATTTTGTTAGAAAAAAAAATATTTTAATATTCTTTTTATATTGTTTTCTTTCTAATTAAACGAAATTTCTATTTTATGCGTTTTCTCTAAAATATACAAATTGGTAATTGGAAGAAAATCTATATTTATTGCCTTTGATGATGCTCATAAATTATCATTTGAAATAGAAACATAATTTTTAAACCGGAGGAAAATTCCAACCTGAGTATGCAGCCACAATAAAAAATGTCTTTTTGTTGGCCACAGGTATGTTTACATAGAAAAATATCAGGATTTGTAAATTGTGTTCTTCTCATAAAAAAGTAAGTTTTTTGATATTATTAACGCATTGGCTTTAAGAATACTGGATAGATGATCATGCCCATACCTGGAAGACGGATAAACATCTCTTAATATTTTCTTCGGTCGCATCATATCAAACTTATTTAGCAAGAGCAGTGTATTAATTTCATTCAGAGGGGTTATCATTATGCAATGCATAATTTTGAGCACAGTAATAAAAATGCAATGAATGATAATTTGAAATAGAAATGAAACCATTACCAATTTATCAATTTTCATTTATGCATTTTACATGAACGGGATGGAATCTGCGAGAATTCGGTTGGGAAATTTTGGAGCACTCACCATTGAGCCTTGATTTGTCACCCTAGTATTTTCATCTGTTTGAACCCATAAAAAGGTTCTTCGTTGGACACAAGATTAACGACGACCTTATAAGAATCGATGGCACTCTACGTGATCGAAACTTTTAAACTGATTCAGCGCTTTTATTAGTGATTCAATAGTAATTGTAATTATAGCGACAAATAATAAATTGGTAATACTGTCAATTGTTTGATAATTGAATGTTTCATGATACCATTTTATGTTTTTTTATTATTGCGTTCATACTTTTTCTCGATATTTATTGATACCCTTACGAAAATATCCAGAAAAATTCTTGCTATTTTTTTTTTCAAATTTATTAATATCTTATCACCTATACATCTGTAAATATTTTTTATGTTACTTTTATTTCCAGTTAAATCAGAGCACTTTCAGGAAAGAAAATATTTTAAAAGGGATCAGGTGGTATAAAATATTCTAAAGCTAAATATATTACAGATTACTAAGCAGACTGATTTATGAAATTTTCAAAGTTAAGAACAAAAACTGATTAGTTGTGTGTTGCTTCTTTTATTAAGAAACAATAGAAGAAGCATTGGCAAGGTCAAACAATTCAAATCTTGCTACGATAGCATAGTATCAAATTAACGTTAGCCGTGTATTTGGACGAAAGATAATACAAAACTAATAGAAAGACTCATTAACGCGGTGTGTGAGATAATTCCTTTTTCTGCTTCAAACTGTTCTGCTGTTTTCGTAAAAGTAGGATTCTTGAAAAGGAAAACTAATATCATTTGGATGGCAATTAATTTGATTTTTCAAAAATGATGTGAACTATTTTAACTTTTTAAAATTAATTTAATATGTTCTACCTACTTCCGAACTCAAATTGTTAGATATTTATCTGATATTCATAACTCCGGATGAAATTTTAAGACGTTTCTGGACTGGATTTAGAGTTTCAATATCTGAATAGCTAAATCATTATCTCAAAAAAGGAATGAACCGACTTTGTGATTAAAATTTTTAAAAAAATCAATAATTGTTTATATAAAAAAAATTCTGTATGTTTTTCTTCTATAAAATTTTCACTTTGGAAATGAAAAGGTATAGTCTCTAGCAGTTACATAAATACAGCACTTTTTGAACTTAGACTAATGATACAATTACGTTCACTCATTCATATTTCATCAATTGCTAACTGAAGTATTCACTCGATCATATATTACATAATACCATTTATAAGAATACTTAGTGTAAAAACATGAATTCTTTAGTTTAAAAAATTTTGTTTTCATGTTTTGCATTGCATTAGCAAAAATTCTATACATTTTATAGTGAAAAAGTTAATTAATAAATTTTTATTAACTTCAAAACATTAATTTCTTTGCAATATGTATCATAATTTATATCATCATAAAATAAGTAGCATTTAAATCAAAACAATTACATTTTAACAATATAAAGAGAAATTATTTAATATTTTCTTCACGCCATATGATATTGTTAATTAAAACTGTTTTTAATTTTGAAATTTCAGTTCATTTTCTTTACAATATTAGGGAATTTTTAATCTCATATTTGTTTAAAAAGAAATAAATGAATCTCTGTGCCTTCTTTAAAACATGAAATTAAAAGCAGTTAAAAGGAATAGGGGTCTCAACAGTAAATTAGCATGTCATAGACCTCCATATTTAGAAAAGTTATTTTCACACAGAAAATAGCATTAGAAATTCCAGATGTTAAATAACATTGTAAAACATAGAGATTCGACAATGAGATGGTAATAATTTTCAATCGCTAATTGGAATAATATAGATATGCAGGGCATTTAAAATGGGATAAACAAAGCAAGTTTTACTGTTACTTACTGCCTGTTTTAATGATTTTGCACTGATAAATTTTTCTTTGCGAAAATTTCAAAATAAGAAGTAAAAACAATAGTGCAAGACTGTAATTATGCAAAACATATAAGGAACTCAGAACTTAGTGCACTTATTTATTATATTTTTAAAAAACTAAATGATTCAAATACAGATAAAAGCAATAAATCAACAAGATCCTAAGCCAATGGAAACTAATTTATTATGTCTAGACCATATTATTTAGTCTGAGAATTCTTCTTTCAAAGTTTGTTTTAATTTGTATCATTATTATAAAACGCTTCATATATAATGAATATAAATGTATTATTGTTTCCTACAGAATGTCTGAATGCACATTTCTCTCCAAATAATATTTCATGAAAACACATAGGAGAGAGCAAAACATTTAAATGCAAAGGTTTCTAAAGAATACAAGGGTCTATTCATTATAACAAAGTCTTCAAAATATATACAAAAGTGGATAACAAATATTTAGAGATATATCTTTTCTTCAATATCTGAAGAAAAAAAATGTACACTATCTGAAGAATTATGATTAAGAAAATGAAAATTTCTTCTCATTCCTCAATTTTTGACAAACATTTTTTTCAAATATGATTCAATAGTTTATTTGATATATTTGATACTCAGAAGCTTCTGCCTATGCTTTCTAATTTTGAAAAAAAGCGGATCTCTTCTGATCGTATTTTTTGTTGCAAATCAAATACATATTTAATGCCGGTACAGAACATAGATTTTATTGTATGCTTCGATTTCAGTTTTTTACATAATAGAAAGAAAATTGAAGGATGAAAAATGATGTTTAGTTTTCTTTAACTAAATACTTTTCGACTTTAGCGGAGTTTTATAAGCAATGACTTACGCTCAGCAAATATAAATTCATGGTTGTATACATTTTATTTTGGGCTAATTTTTGGGTCTCGAACCTGAAACCCTCTGGTTCCGAAGCCGAGACCATACCACCAGGCCACCGCGGCCCTTGGCATAAATGGAAAGGGCTGCCAAATATGTTTTGAGCACCAACGTAAAATTTAATTTGGATTAAGATATCATATTCTGACTTCGTATTGACTTTAAACAATACATAATTAAATAATTAATTTTGTAAATGTTTCCATTAATTTTTTTTCTTTCTTTTTTTGGAAATGTTTGCAAAAATATGTCTTTGAAACCATCTGAAATTATATTAGTACCATTTAAACACTATTCTGAAGAGCATATTTTTTTATATAAATTTAATAAATGACGCAACATTATCACAATAATATTTCATGCAGCTTGAAAATATCTTCTTGCTATCATATTTCAGTATGACTTTTAGTGATTCAGTTTGGAGTTTTGGTACTTAGTTACTATCGCTATCATGCCAACTTTCAGGATAACTCACCAAATCAGAACCCCGATTTTGCATGTGTCTAAAGCGCTGAATTGGGAATTTTAATATTGGCGACATTGAATTTTATTCAGTGCCTGCAATATGGGTACGATAGACGTAAGTAATACTTTATTTTTTAATTAAGTCTCCTCGCTCAGATTTTGCTCCCAGCGTAGTTGGCGTTTTTATCATAGTTTTCATAGCTATTGAATTTCAGCGTGACGTTTTAGTATTTCAATTTGGTTTTTTAATACTTGCGTACTATCACAATTATGCCAACTTTCAGGATAACTCACCAAATTGGCAACCCCGATTTTGCACATGTCTAAGACGTTGAACTGGGAATTTTAATATTGGCGACATTGAATTTTATTCAATGTCGACAATATGGTTGCGATAGACGTAAGTAATAGGTTTTTTCATCAAATCCCCTCGCTCTGATTTTGCGCACAGCGTATCAGAAGTTTCTATCATAATTTTCGTAGTTATGGAATTTCAGCGGGACTTTTAGTGATACAATTTGGTTTTATCGATACGTATGTACTATCGTAACCATGCCAACATCCAGGATAATTCACCAAATTGGCAACCCCAATTTTGCACTTGTCTAAGGTACTGAATTCTGAATTTTAATAATGGCGACACTGAATAAAATTCAGTGGCGCTAATGTTAGTGCGATAGTACGTCGTTACCGGATTTTTTAATCAATTCTCCTGGCTGTGATTTTGTGCGTAATGGAGTTGTAGCTTCCATTACAGTTTTCACAGTTCTCGCAATTGTTTGCGTGTGGTGGTTAGGCACAAAATGACTGTTCTTTTTCTGATTTTTTACCAGCAAACAGTTGTATGTCATTTTCAAGTATGGATTTCAACAGTGATGGATCTTATTTATTCTTCTGCCGGTCAATGATGTTATTGTAAGATGGTGTCCGAAATTTAAAGTAGGGCGCTTAAAAAATCGGAGTCTGTTTTCCTGAATGCTGCGGACTTTCAAAAGGCTTGTGTTGTTCAGTGATGTACTATCTAGTGTTCTGAGCATTCAGTGAGTAAGTGTTTAGTGGAGCATGCGAAGTAACTGCTTCTTTGAATTACTGGATCTATGTTAGCTTTCATTTCTGGAGGGAAATATCTAGCTGCAGCGAAATGCTCAGAAAAATGCCGTGCTCCATTTTTCAGGTAAGTGCAAATTTTAATACCAAACTCGTTTGTAACATAAACTTTCAACACATACTTTCTAAGAATAACTAATGTCTCAAGAAGATAATCCATTGAAATGTATAAAAGTAAAATACGATTAGCTGAAATTAACAGTCCGGAACAACAAATTTTGCCGGTCGATTTGTTTAATAAATTTCGATTAAATAGATTTGTTTAAGCTTCTGGTTGCAAATCTGATTGCATCGTACTAAAGCTTTGAAGGGAAAACCGGGGTAATTCATTTGAAATACTTTTAAAAATTACCATCGGTGCGATTATTTCTTAAGCATTTCTTAGTTTTCCCGATACTCCTTAAAATGTTTTAGTACCAGATTATCTGCTATCAGTATACTCAAGCAATAGCCGGAAGGGTAATTCTTTCATAAACAATAGGCGATTAATTCACCATAACGGTTTATTTGACATGTTTTTTAAGTAAATATATGGCACCTCCATATTTAACAGAGTTAATATTCGTATCATCATACTTAACACCCAATAAAGTTTCCGTACATATTTCAATTCCCAGCAAGTAATGTGAGATTTCTTACATTATGCCTTTAGATGTACTAAAGGCTGATGCAATTTAATCTAAATATTTCAATGCTCGCTTCATTATCAAACGAAATATGCTTTTCAGTAATGCTCTGTGCTTTTTGTCGTGCTTACCGATATAATTAAAATCTTATATTTCCGCTCACAAAATACAAAGTAGTTATTTACGGGATTTTCTCTAGTTCTATGGTTATTTTTATGCTGTTTTTTACGGCGAACTTTAATTTCATTAATAATTTCCGAAGTGTAAAAAATTGCCGAAACTACGGATGCCCAATCTATCAAACGTTCTTTAAAGTAAAGGTTATACTATTTACAGAAATATGTTTATTGAAAAGAGCTGTTTATGTTGATGATTTAGACTATTATATAAATACGTCGTTGCTATCTGAGTCCCCTTGTGATTAGATTCATATGAAATCAATATTCACTCATTGGAATTGATGTGTGCTTTCTTTTTTAGGAAGAAACCGTGACTTTTGATGTTCCATTTTTTCTTCCAAAATAGTCATTATTTTATTCTTTATAACGCTATCTACGGAACAGATTAACATTTTTCTAGTATTTCTTTGATCGATTAGGACATTTTTTTTCTCACGCCGTTACTGTTTTGTACATAAGGGAATCAAACTCATTCTATGATTTAAAGCTTGCAGATTGAAATGCGAAACAGTATTTTTCAGTTATGGTGGCACTCTTCTAACTTCGGTATTTTAGTATGAGACTTTGAAATGATATTACAATCAGAACTACATTGAAAATGAGGGCGACACATGTATAGTGATTAAATTTCCCTTCTATATCGATTCTTTGTACTATTTCAAGACAAGTGCAGTGTTTTCTGGCTGTTCTATTCTACACACTACATTAAAGATGCATTCTTATAATTATGATGAATATCCGATATTTGTTCATTGTTTAAACAGAAAATTACCTAAATAATAAATTTAATATCAAACCGAAATCAATCCTTCTACAATTATTATAATATTATGATATTTCTATTTTAAGACCATTTAACATCCTTTTATCGCTGTGTCTTTAAAGAATGTGAAAAAAATGTGGCTTGCAGTAATGCACAGTTACGTTTGTTGGTGACGTGGCATGGATTACATTATTGAAGCTAATATGTTTTAAATATTAATAATATGCGCAGTGCAAAGTATACCATTTTAAACGCACAAACTGTTAACTGAATTTCTGAAAGATTATAAAAAGCATAATTCTTTCTAAATATAGATAAAAATATATGGAACTAGAAGAAAGACTTTGAAATAAGAAATTAAAGAAATATTAAAAGCATTTAGTTCAGTTATTTAAGACTAACAATTTCAATTATTCTCCTTATTAACCTTAAAATAAAGAATTTAATATCACTAAAAGAATTTGCAAATTTTTTTATTACAAAAAAGATACTTTTAATTCTTATCCAATTTTTGACATATCATGATCGTTAGTGTTATACTAATGCAAAACTAATACTTTTTACATTTTTTCTTCTCATTTATTTTTCATTTTGATGCATGAGCTTGATCTTAATATCTGATAAACATGATTTGATGCATAGTATAAATCACCGATTTTATAACTTTGATTTAGTAGAAAATACTCGAAGTAATTGGGAAGAAAATTTCAGAAATTTTGCTGCGAAATTGTAAAGAAATTTCCTGTACAGATTCTGATTTCTCTGACACAAATTCAAAAATCTTGAAAATATAAAAATAATATAAATAATTATTTGTGTATGTAAAAATAAACCTCATTGCAAATAGTCCAATTTATTTTTATAATACACATTAATATTTAAACATATATTTTAAAGAGATTTCATTAGTAAAGCAAATGATATGCTATGGTGTATTCAAATATAATAAAAAAAATATTTTAAGATTCTAAGATATTTTTACATATCGAAGTTATTCTCATTGTAAAGTAGAACTTTGAGACGGTTCCATTAGATGCATTCATATGTCGATTAAATTTGATATAAAGTCGTGCTCCAAGTGGAATCGGTGCAGACATTAATTCAGATTTGAATGCCAACAATTGTTAGAATCGGCGTTTGCAATCGGATCATTGTTAGAAAATAGTACTTTAATTTTATTGAGTGTTTGCACTCATGTCCGAAAGAATTAAAACTCCTTGCAATAAGATTGATTTGCAAAAAAAATGCGGTTTATATGGTTTGTATATATGCAAGGAAACCTGTTACTGTTGAAAATTTTAGATATCACCCACTAATTTATGTGTAAAATGCTCATAATATTTTTTTGTTGTAATGAAAATCCTTTTTCTTATGTACTTTGGCATTCTAACATCTAAAATTGTTTCTAAAGAATACCTACGAATGAAAAAAAAATAACTATGTAAAGCGATAGAATGAAAAGCTTTTCACCCGTCTCTTTTCCGTGGTGTAAGGGTGTTCCGTGGTGTTCATCCGTGTCTTTAAATAAATTAAAACAATTGTATTCAGAAAAAAAAAAAGCGTCGTGGTATATAAGCTCAATAAGGTAGAAATTTTTTTTTATTGATATAATGGAAGATCTGTACTACTGAAATAGATATATATTAGATTTTAAAAAAAAGCAAGAATTTAAAAAAAAATTCAAAAGTAGCAGAGCCAAAATCTTAAAATGTATTTTAATACGGAAATCAGGTACCAAAAAGGCAATTCTTATATAGTTAGGTTTTGAACTGAAGTTTATTTTATATCAAAGGGAAATCATAAAAGGTGATTTTAATGGAGAGAAGAAAATCTAAAACACATTCTTAGAATAAGGAATTATTCAAGTTCAAATTCTGTTCTTCCTAAAACATAAATTATGCGACACTAGACAAGTATAAATTTTAAACTTTGATAATCTGCTTGCATAGAAAATATAATCAGAACCATAAAATACAGCATATATGTGTTTTATAGCGCAAAGAAAACTTTACAAAAAATGCCATAATTTTATGGAAAATGTTCAGTACTCTGACAATATATTCATCTCCTATTTTAGACAGATACAAATGCATTCTGTAATCAAAAACTATTTCCATAAAAATTGCAGACATTAGTAAAAATAAAATTGTGTATTTTACAATAAATTATCAATGGGCTTTATTTTGCTATTCGTCTTTGTTGTACTTGCAAAAATGAATTTTAGGGGAAAAAAATTACAATTTAGAATGAAATTAGTAATAAAATTAGCAATAAAATTATCAATGAAATTAGTAATAATGTATAGAATTATTCAATTTATAATGATTTTCTCCACAATCTCTTAACTGTATTTTATTTAAATTTTAAAAAATTCGTTACATGAATAAATGGTATTTGGTTTCCAGTTTATACAGATTTAACTATTTTTATTTCCCTTTTGAGTGCTTTCTTGTTAGGAATTCATCTTGATACACTAATTATAACTGTGTGCTGCTTCAGTGTATATAATATATAACTGTGTGCTGCTTTTTTGAAATGAATAGAAATTTGAAGTTTATCTAGAATATTATATTTAAAATATTATAAAATATTTCGGTTGAAGTGTAGTTTAGTGTCCCCGAGTTTGTCGCCAATATGACAACCCAACGAAATGATCCTCTAGCAACCCTAATGCTGTTTTGTTTACTACTTTGTACAATGGCTGAGTTGTACATGAACTACAACTATTTTATGAAAAATATTAAATTAAAAATAATAAAAAATATCTATTAAAGATTTTAATTTAGTTCTGCATCATAATTAAAAGTATTTTTACTACTAATAAGACACTGAAATTTTATTTTTAATGTGAATACGAACAGAAAATATTCTTTTGCAATTTTTAACTGTCGATATGTGCTGTAAAAAATCGTTTGTATATATATATATATATATATATATATAATTACGAGTTGATGAAGTTGGGAAGATGGCGCTTATTTAAAATTTTGTATGAAGAATGGTGTGATTGCTTCTTTCTTTACTTTTGATTATGTACTATTTCTTTTATCCACACAGTCCTTATGTTCAATGAACCAGCGAAGCTACTAGGATCCCTCTTCAACCGCTTGCGAAGCCATAGGATGTTTTTTAAGTTAAAAAAATTCTGCCCGGTGCCTTCTTCAGATGACGTAGGCATCGCATGCTCTAAACTTGACTCTCTACACAACAAACCGGTCTAAAAACCTTCTTTATTTCAAAGTTGTTAAGATAAGATAAGCATTGATAGAGATTCCAAAGGTTAAAAAAGATTAAAAATCTAACATAAAACAACACTTATCAATAAAGATTAAAATTTTAATGCAGAAAATGGTAAACCATAATTGTTTTCCGGAAGTGTTTATATTGTCAGCCATCTTTCTTGGCGACTTGGTATTCTTGGCGCACCAAGGGACACCCTAAACTGCACTTTTACCAATATTTCTATGCAATAAAAAAACAAACAAATATAAGTAATCACATTATACCTTAAAATATTTTTGCTTCATAAAAATTTGAATATTTCTGGTTATTTGTTATCGTTTATACAAATAAAAAAATAATTTGTCAACATACTTTTGTTTAAATAATTGTCTTAACAACGGTATTTATTTGAAACTCGTAGTTCGCATTCCTTCAAATCACCGTTTGTTACAAAATAAAAAAAAATGAATAAAAATTCATTTAAAATGATTCGTTTTTCTTGAATCAAGTAGCATGCTTCGAATTTTTCAGTCAGTAACATGACACATTTGTAGTTTACGGCTTAATTTAATCTACTTTTGAAACATCATTCCATATATTCCAGGGACATTTGTATAGCAATAAAATCACCCCTGTTTGTTACAAAGAAAAAAATCATTTAAAATTATTCGTTATTCTTGAGTCAAGCAGCATGCATTGAATTTTTCAGGCAGTAACATAACACATTACTAGCTTACGAGTTACTTTAATCTACTTTTGAAGCATCATTTCGTATATTCCAGGGACATTTGTATAGTAACAAAATCATTCCACGAGAAAAGTTTACTCTGCCAGAAAAGCTCATTTAACAATTCCATTACTCTAATTGTTGTTCCTGTTTCGAGTCAGATGTCATTCTGGAACAAGGCATGCACTTCGTTTGTTAAAACATTATTTTTATCAAAAGTTTAGACTTGAAATTGATTGCGAGACTTCGTCAGGCAGAAATTCTTGTGGTGTTTATAATGGATAATGTGTCACATGAATTCATTTATCTTCTTTCAGATGTCAGTTTAGCGACGAAATTAAAAAAAAAATCTTCACCAATCTTTCGCATGTTTCACATTGTATTTTTGAAAACAATATAATTGCTATTAAATTGTTTATCACTAAATAGTACCACTGTTGTAAATAAGCGAAGAATATAAGATTTTATTAAAATAGGGTTACATTGTATTATCTAATATTACCCAATGTTTATAATTATTTTTGACATTTTTATTGAGAGTAATAACAATAGAATTGTACCAAAAATTTTGAAATTTTCTCAGAATTCATTTAACTCGAAATTTCTAATTTTATTGATTCTTGGTTTTATTTTTAAATATTAATATAAATATCTTATTCCTGATATAAATTAATATGCTTTGTTTTCAGTGATGAGAACTGAAATAATGGACGAATGAACGTATATATTAAGATTAGAAAGGCTCGGTATGAGAACTTGGCACTCAAATGCAATATGCATTTCAATTATAAAAATTAAATTAAGTAAAAACAATTTTTAAATACTTTTTTTATAATATACTAAAAATATTTTATTATTTTCTACTTTATAATTTTAAATTGATAATTCATTACTCTGACTACTT
>JAPMOR010050242.1:179565-234792 GCA_026543865.1 Argiope aurantia | reverse complement strand
GATGACAAGATTCCATTGTTACAACAATTAAAAGTAAGTTATGGGTAATTTTTGTGGATATGAATCCTAAGTAAAATAGCCCCTCAGGTGCTCACCTTGTTTAGGTGAGTACGGGTGTCCCAATCCCAGAGTACCTAGGGATCTTTACTCCCTTTAATTTCGCTCTCCTCTACGCCTTCTGCTTTCTGCTGTCTTTCCTTCCCTCGGCGGCAAGCGAGGGAGCTCTGCATGAGAAGCTGTCGCCGCTCTGTTTGCTTCTTGCTTCTCATGGACAGCCAAAACCCCACGCGTTGGTCGTGCGTGGCGACCCATTAGAAAGACTGGTGGTGCACTGTGGTTCCCTGAGCATCAATCGGCTGGTAGCTGGTAACCTTAGTGGCTAGTCTACTTTGGATCAAGCGAAGGGGTTGCTCCTTGGGCTTGGCGTTAAGGGTGGTCACTGTCCCCGGGGGTAACTCCGAACGTATAGGTTCCGGCTAGCACTAGGGTAAATGCCGAGGCTGGAAATGACCAGAGCCGGTGGTTGTCTTCCCTTGTTGGGCTCCGTGGTGGGCGGTGCCGTCGGGTCTGAAAATTTAACGTCATATGGGCTCCTCCAAGAAATCTCCCTTCAGTGGGTGGGCATCATCTTGACTTTAAGCTATCAAAAACTCAACCAAATTTCGACACCTTTTTTACAATTAGAAGAGTATCTGACAATAAAGAAAGCTTTCATTCAGTTTCTCCTTTTCTGGTGCAAAAGTCCATCGCAGCAACCGTAGGTAATGTCAATGGAATACGGAAAATGCGCTCTGATGACTTGCTGGTAGAAGTGAACTCTAGAAAGCAAGCCCAGCAGATAATAAAATTAAAAGCCCTGGCTACGATACCAGTAACCGTTAGTCCTCATTCAGGCTTAAATTATTCAAAGGGTTCAAAGGGCGTGATAACTTGTGGGGAACTTTTTAATGTCTCTATTGAGGAAATAACCCATGAATTGCGAAGCCAAGGAATCACACACGTACGTCGCATTGCAATCAGACGAGATGGACAACTCGTTATACAAAACACCTGATACTTACTTTTCATTCCCGAAAATTACCAGATTCCGTCTTTATGGGTTATATGAAACTACCAGTAAGAGCATATATTCCAAATCCACTTCGTTGTTTTCAATGTCAGCGTTTTTGGCACTCGAAGGCCAATTGCTGCGGGACACTCACTTGCGCCCGCTGTGCTGAAAAAGGCCATGATAGTCAGGAATGTACCGCACCCGAAAAATGCGTCAATTGCGGTGGCGACCATACATCCTTTTCTCGATCATGCGACGATGGGCACTTGAAAAGAAAATTACTCCAATCAAAATAAAAGAAGGAATTCCATATCCAGAAGCTAGACGAAAAGTTCTAGCTCTAACCCCCACACCTGTCCAAAGTTACGCATCTGTTGTTCAAAAACAATTCTGTGTTAACTGTTCTTGTCCAAATTCTGCAAAAAATAGCCAAATACCAAAATCCGTAGAAAAAGCGTCTGATTCTGATACTGAAACTTCTTTAACCAGAACCCCTGAAAATAGTAAAAAAAAAAAAAAAAAAAAAAACGCATGCACTAAAACAAAAATTAAATAAATCTCTAAATTAAAATTATCTAAACGTGGTCTTTCTAGAAAAGATATTGCACCTAAATTGAAAAAATCAGCTTTACGTAACTCTGTTGCTTTGGGACTTACAAGACATGAAATCGTCCAAAAGGATTTAACTACCATATCCGGTGGCAAACCCAAAAGTCCTGATCACATCTCCCTACATCCATCTGATGAGGATGATGATGACTTTGCAATGACTTGCGAAGTCACGGCTACTCAGATCACTAATCCAAATTTATCTAAAATAAAAAAACTTTCTTAATGGGTACCTTCCTCTCAGGGAATTGTCGCGGCATTAGGTCCAAACTTTATGATATCAAGTCCATTTTTAATAAATTTCATCCCGTATTTTCTTGAACACTGAAAACGTTCTTGACACCTAGCATTCCCATAAAATTGCGTGGCTTTAACTGTGTTCGAAAAGATACAGACAAGAGGCATCACGTTTCGGGAGGTGTCTGTATCTTTACTTCGAATTTATATCCAATCACACCACTAACGTTACACACTTTACTACAGGCTGTGGTTGTGCAAGTGCACACTATAAAATTGGTCACAATCTTCTGTATTTATTTGTCACCTCATGATATAAGTCAACAAGATCTTGACAACTTAGTGGACAAGCTTCCTAAACCTTTTATCATACTCGGCAACTTCAATGGACATGGTACTGTGTAAGGTTCGGATAATACAAACTCTCGTGGGAGACAGATCGAGCACTTTATTGCCAATAACTGTCTCTGTTTATTGAACAACGATGAGAAAACCTACTTCCACGAAGCCACAAGTAATTTCCATACTCTTGATCTGGCAATATGCTCACCTGAACTCTTGCCATTACTGACATTTGCAGTTAGCAAAGATTTGTATTACAGCGATCACTTTCCTATTATTGTCTCTCATGCTGATAGCGGCGGTGTGACTAACTGTCCTCCGCGTTTCCTATTCCAGCGGGCAGACTGGAAAGGTTTTTCACAGTTAGCAGATATCACTCAGGATATGATCACTACATCAAACATCTCGGATGCAGTACAAAATGTCGTTGATACCATAATGAACGCCGCTAACAACACCATTCCAAAATCATCTCCACGTCTACGAAAATTTCGAAGGCCGTGATGGAACGAAGCCTGTCGTGACAGTTATAAGAAACAGAAAAAATTCTGGAATAAATTTAGAAGGTACCCAACAACAGAAAATCTTGTTGCTTTCAAAAGAGCCAAAGCACTAGCTCGTCGCATTTGTCGTCAAAGTCATAGGAATTCATGGATATCATTTGTTTCGTCTATAACATCATATATTTCCAGTCGTACCCTATGGAGAAAGGTAAAGGCTGCTAATGGGATCTTTAATGAGTCACCCCTCCCTATTTTAAAAACATTAACCGAGTTGCATTCCGACCCATTAAAGGTTGCCAACATTCTCAGTCAAGCATTCGCACAAGTCTCTGCAATAGATTCCTATTATCTTGATTTCTTGGAAATTAGGAATCGCGCGGAGCGGTTGCATTTGAATTTTAATACTAAAAGAAACTTTCCATACAATTGTGAATTCAAGATGTCGGAACTGGAAATGGCTTTGTGTCAAGTTCATGATATCAGCCCAGGGCCAGATGGAATCACCTATAATATGCTTCGCCATTTGAACACCACTTCTCCTTCCAATCTGTTACTTTTATTCAACAGAATTTGGAATGAGCAGAAATATCCTTCACAATGGCAGGAATCAATTGTGATTCCAATCTTAAAACCGGATAAAGATCCATCGAACCCTTGAACTATCGATCAATCGCTCTTACGAACTGCCTGTGCAAAACATTAGAACGTATGGTGAATGCTCGTTTAATTTATGAACTGGAGAAACAGGGTTGCAACCCCCCTATGCAAAGCGGTTTCCTCAGAGGCAGATCGACCTTTGATAACCTCATTTTGCTTGAAACAGAAATACGCATTGCTTATGTTAGGAGGAATCACCTGGTCTCCATATTCTTTGACACTGAGAAAGCCTACGACCGTGCATGGCACTATGGTATATTATCCACACTTTTTGAATTTTATTTTAGAGGAAACATGCCAGTATTTATACAAAACTTTTTATCACTTCGTACGTTTCGTGTTCGATTAGGTAATTTTTATTCAAATCATTTTATACAAACTGAGGGTGTTCCTCAGGGTAGTGTCCTTAGTGTAACACTTTTTATCGTTCATCTCAGTCACGTTTTATCTGTTTTACCTTCATCTGTTCATGGAACACTTTATGTTGATGATGTGCAGATCTCATGCCAAGGTAGAAACATGAATTTGATTAAGCGACAATTGCAAAATGCAGTTGATAGAGTGGTAAATTGGTGTAATAACAATGGCCACACAATCTCTCCCGAGAAGAGTCGATGCATTCATTTCTGTAGAAAGAGAAATATCCATTCAGATCCTGTTATTGTGATACGAAATACGGCAATTCCAGTTGCGGCTGATATACGCTTTTTGGGTGTAGTTTTCGATCGTAAACTCACTTTCCTTCCTTATATCCTACAACTGAGGAAGAGGTGCGAGAAAAAACTTGAATATCTTGAAAGTACTCTCTAAAACATCTTGGAGTGACGATCGAACCTCGCTTCTCCGTGTCTATCAAGCCGTCATTCTTTCGCGCAGACTATGGCTGTATGGTATATGGTTCTGCACGCCCTTCTGTTTTGCGGCGTCTTGATACTGTACACCATTCTGCTCTCAGGATCTGCTCGGGAGCTTTTCGCACTTCCCCAGATGAGAGCTTATATATTATTTGCCACCAATTGCCACTTTATTTGCGATGTAAAAAATTGTCTACTTTATATTATTTTCCGTCTCAAACCTCCGCAAAGTTCGTCTCAAATCATCCCATATGCAGCACGGTTATACCTGTTAGTCTAAGAAGAATTTATAATTCCCGATCCTCAAGCATTCTTTTTCTTTTAGAGAGAATTAAAATTTCCCTGAATGACTCGAATCTTTATAATGTTACCATTGATTACTCTTGATTTTTATTCCTTTTCCACTTGGGATATTCCCCATTTTTCTTCTCTGAACCCATTTTTGGGATTTGATAAATTTTCGTCTAGTTCTGTTATTTTCCAACAGATTTTTCACCAGCACCGCTGTCAGTATTCTTCTTTTATCCCAGTATATACAGATGGCTTAAAATCAGATGTACATATTGGTTGCGCCATTGTGACTCCATCTGATACACTCAGCTATCGTCTAAACAATTGTTCTGTTTTTACTGCTGAGTTGGTGGCAATTTTTTGCGCTCTACAGGAAATTTCGCTTTCAGCTCAGTGTAATTTTATTATATACACTAACAGTATGAGTGCATTTTCACAACCAGATGCATCCACTGGCTATCCAAATTTTATCTAACTGGCAGCTATTACAAAACAGGGGCTTTAATATTCTTTTTTGCTGGGTTACGGGTCATGTGGTTATTTCGGGAAAGGAAAGGGCTGATTTAGCAGCTAAATCTGCATCAACATTTCTGTCTCAGGCTCTCCCATATTGTGATGCTAAAAGCTCCTTTGTATGCCGACTTTTTGCTACTTGGCAAAAAGCATGGGATCTGCAGATCCACAACAAATTGCATTTAATAAAACCCAGGACTGATTTGTGGCCTGCTCACCCTATACGAGAGGTTGATGTCAAATTGACACACCTCCGTATAGGACATACTCGCTATACGCATAAACATCTTATTTTTGGCGAGCCGGCACCTAAATGTCCCACATGTCGTGTGGATTTTACCATTAATCATATTTTAATCGAATGCCCAACTTTTAATTCTTCTCGTTTAAACTTTTTTTAAGTCATCGTCATTAACTTTACAAAACCTGGTGGGTGAGAAATTCCCCCCAAACATTTTTAAATTTTTAAAATCCATTGGCTTTTACACCTGTATTTAATACTTTTAACTTTTGTTCACGCTTGACTTCTTCAACGCTTCATTGTAATGCGTTTTTTGCACCACTGTTTCATTTAGATTTTAACCTTGTACATACTTGAACTTTTATTTTTGGAATTTGTATGTTGATAGCTTTTTCTTTTATATTTTATCATGTGTAGTTTAATAGTTTGGTCTATGATTTTACCATTTGCTTGGCGCAGCATGATCAAGTATGGTTCTTGCGCCAAAAAAACCCCAACCAACCAACCTAAGTAAAATAGAAACTGTCCCAATTTAGTTGTAACTTTTTGACATTGATTAAAAAGTTATTTTTGTTCAAAAACGCTGAGTGCGCTGATCACCAGAGGCCGCTATAACGAAATCGAAGCAAAGAGGAAATAAGTGCGATTATGAGAGGGAGAAGGCACACTTGACGAATGTTACGGATGTCAAAGATGAAATTCATTGCATTTTAATTATAATGCTATTATCATTTATGCTTAGTGAAGCGAATAACATATATGCCAAATTTAAACTTTATTAAATAACTGAAAAGTAAAGATGCCTTATCACTGGATGAATGAACTCACAATATTTTACAACTCAGATATGGATATTTCAAATGACGTTTCTTTGTTCTGTATTATAAGTTATCAGTAAAATTGTATCATAAATGACATTAAAGAACAACTATGAAAAATTCAAAATTAAGTTAAGAGAAAGTTTCGATGACAGATATAACTGCTTAATGCATGCTTTAATCGCATATCATCGTTTCCATCCCTGTATATTTACAAAATTAATTTTAAAATGTATATGTTGCACCATCAACATTTATAAATCCATACATAATTTTAACATCAATTTCAATTTCTTGTGAGCGTTGTTTTCTTATTATAATTACACAATCCTGACAACATTTTGTTTATTGAAAACGCATTCTTCATTACCAGTAATCTTAGTGCCTATTACTCATTTATTAAATCAATCAGTAATTTATATTAATTTGCTTATTTATAATTTCAAATTATTTTACGGAT
Source organism: Argiope aurantia (assembly GCA_026543865.1). NCBI lineage: Eukaryota > Metazoa > Arthropoda > Arachnida > Araneae > Araneidae > Argiope > Argiope aurantia. Next base: position 228,216 of record JAPMOR010050242.1, on the reverse strand, counting down.
TTCCCTCATTAAATTCCAAGTTTTACATTTTTCATTACCAATCATGCCTTAATTTCAATCACCATACTTTATTAATTAAATCAATCAATGAGTTTTTTAATTATAGTTTCAATTTTTTAAATTTATTTCCCTTATTAAGGATTGTTTTTAAAGTGTAGAAATTAGTAATTGCAATCTATATAGGTTCCTACTATTTCCATACGCATTTAGTTGAATATTCTGAAACGATTCCCACCCGATTTCCTAGAATTTTAAATAAAAAGAGGTTTTGCACTTGGAAACCACATAAAATCTTCTGTTCTCCATATTTTGGAATGAAGGAAGTTTAGCTTATAATTGTGCCAAGTAATGATAAACTATCATATTCTGGGATACAATCTTGCAATAATATATATATATATGCAATCTAAGAAATTCATATATAGTGTAATCCATGAAATTATTAATTACTTTATCTAATATATGAAAATTGTTAGCAAGAGTCTTTTGTCTTAATTCTATTGCATTCCGGTTTGAAACTAATCTTGCATAGATGGCTTACGTAGGAAAATAATTTATTTTCTTGAATTTTATATCTATTTTTTTTTGGTTTACTATCTGTATAGTTTTTTTTTGTTTGCTTTTGTGCGTATATATATATTCCCTTAATGCTCATTCAAACAATCAGGAATATAATGAAAGTCACTTATAAATCTGTTTTTAACGTGTGTGAATGCATTTATAATGAATTCTTTAAGTAGTGATATTTGTTTTATCGCCTTGTCTAAAAATACTTATATTTTTCTTGGAGAAAATATTTCAATTTTTGATTTTTTTCGGAAAATAGATTGGATAAACACTTAGAAAAGCAGAAATATAAGAGAATATTACAGTCAAAGTAAAAGGTTTTGAAAAATTATAAAAGATGTTTTTGGCTGAAAAATATAAAACAAAAAAATAACCAGTTTAGAAATTGACCAAATGATTCGTTCAAACTACTTCCGATAACTTAAGACAAATATAACATAGTGTTCGAGATAAGAAATAAGTGAAATTTTTATCCAATCTTTTAATAAGGGGCGGGAGGTTCAACTGATAAGTAACAAGAAATTATCGCTACTTTTTTTTTATTTAAATTTATACTCCATGTCTTTTTGGAAGCGCACGGTATTATTTTATGGACTTTAAAATCAAAAGCTAAGAATATAATAGTTAAAGGGGACAAAAACCAGTAGCTCTATTTTGAAATCCATCATTTCCATACGAAGAATGAAAATTCAAAATTTTAAGCCGCAAATAATGTCAAAACAATTCACAAATGATATCTGAGTTTACATATTTGGAAAAAAAAGGCATATTCTCTTTATGAATATCAGTTTACTTTATTCAAACTTCTTTAATTGTGACAAGTACCATGTTTTTTGTTTAGTTATTATGCTAATCTTATTTAAAAATAAGCAGCTTAAACTACCTTATAAGTCAAGCTCAAGTTAAATTTTTTAAAGGAAAAATAACTGGTATCAAAGCAATGTACTGCAAAAGAGAGTTGCGAAATTTAAAGTAATTAAGGTTATTAAGCTTCTAATAATCCACTTATAGTTGTTTAAGGGTTAATTACTTGTTAAATTGTGATAAATGAATCTAAGCTGCATATAAAATACTGCATATAAAATACTTTTAATGTTTGTAGTTTTTTGGTTTAAGGAAAAGCAACATTTAGTTCTTCATTCTATCAACACATTATACTCATATTATAGTCATAAACTTTTACATGAATGAATGGATGTGGACCAATCAATAAAATCAATCTATACTTACCTTTAATTAAGAACTTCTTTCAATAAAACTAATATTAACTTCGTTTGTGTGAATAGTTTTATAAGTAACTTCAATAATTTTAAAATTATTGATGGCACATGGCCATTAAAGTCTTATTGTATTTAAATGTTTTTCATACAGGCAGCTTTATTTCATTCACAGTTAAAACTACGTATGGCAATGACAACGGTTGCATATCGATAAACGGCCTAATTAAAACAGATTCGTAATTAATTTTTATTATTTATTTTAATTCTTTTCAGTTATGGAAATGCTATTCTCAGGATATACATGAGGTATCGGTGTGAACAAAATAATTGCCTAACAACACTTTACATATTTCCAAATTTTTCCTGTCCAAAGAAGTCGATTTCTTACATTGGAAACGGATCAGGTCATTTTTTTTATTTGCAATATATATATGGAATATTTGATAAGAAGTGATGATGTAAATAATGAATCTGAAAATTTAAATGAAAAAAAAATCACTATTTTGCATAGTTTAATTATTTATGGCCATTTCAATTTTAACTAATTTAAATTAATAATTATATCTTAAAATTATATAACTCATATTTAAATTTGATTACACAATAAATATTATTTGTCTTTTCAATAAATATTAGATATCTGCTTATAGATTTAGAATGTGAAAGATGGTATTTTTTTGACAAAAAATTTCACTTACTATGAAAGTTCACGTGAAAAACTTTTGATGATGCCAGATTATTATAAGTTATTTTTAGAGATTCATTAGAATTAGATATTTTCTTAAAAGATAATCTTAGTAATGCCTCACCGTTTGTTTTCCTTAGCTCCAAAAATATCATTTTTAACATTCCTTAACAACATGTTTTAATCCTTGTAAATACTTTAGAATGTTTATGGAACTACTGGATGTTTAAATAATTTTAGTTTCAAGTATAATTAATTAAATTTAAAATTTTAATGATAATTTTAAGATATTTCTATTTATTTAAAATACAAAGTAATAATAATTAAATGTGGTCTAGTCAGTACAATATGTAGCTTTAACTAAAATGTATAGGTGGAGTAATAAAAAAAACGTGCTAAAAATTACGCAAAAAAATCAAAACAATTCAGCTAGGGCGCGCCTATTATCATATAAAAAACTTCTATTTAAGGATATTTTTATATACTGTTTAGCGATTGAAAGTATAATCTTAAGCAATGAACAACATGTTCAACAACTGATCACCAGTGATCTTCCGTACATACAATGTTATAGGATCCTTCAGATTAGCAAAACTTGAAATATTTCTTTGATAAATCAATCTCTTTGAATGATGCCATTACCAAAAATCACGCGGAGTGAGATCTGGTGATCGAATGAACCGGCTAAAGAGTGAGAAATAGATCATCCCTGTCATCGGTAAAAAATTACCCTGTCATCGGTAATTTTTTGCCACAAAAACCATTTCACATAGAGTTGATTAAGTGAAGGAACACAATCCTGCATCAAAGCAATACACTCTAGCATCGTCATACTAGCTGAAGTTTAATTATTATAAAACTGTTGAGTATATCATCGGCAAGCCGTTACAGAGCATGATGTAAGACCATTTTAGGTATCTCATTCAAAGAAGAATAACCAAAGGTAAGTTGTGAAGTGAATTCTCACCAGCCAGCAATTTTTGGCGATTGTAGAAGAATTATGTGGATTTTTTCATAACCCAAATTCGATAATTCTGGATGTTCATCATTCCGGTAAGATAAACTGTGCTAGTCATTCGATATGATGTTCCATGGCCAGGAGTCATCCATTTCTATTCTGGTATTAAAAGTCAGTGCATAAATTAAGTGACGTTCAATGTCAGTATCCAGCAGTTTTTGACTGTGGCTAATATTATACGAAAAAAAAAAGGACTGCTTTCCTTAGTAGCTTGAACACTGGTCCTATTGTCATGACTGACTTGCTTTTCTGATGGCATAAGTATTCGTCAGTGGATGATCAGCATTGGCCGTTGAACTTCGATCAGCATTGGCCGTTGGAATGAAACGATTTCTGCACTGATGGGATTTCGTCCTCTGTCACGTTATACGTATAACGACCTAGATCTTTCAAATCGAGAAATCAAGCCTGTCACACCTTATGGCGCAATTGGAATCCTAGTCAACTTTTTTCGAAACCAATATTAATAACGAATTGTTACTGTGTTTCCCTGTTTTTCATAAAACAATTTCTCGATTAACGCGCGTTCTGGTAAACTAATCACCATCATGACTGAAAGAATGATGCTAGTTTAGTCACCCTTCTATGCCCAGAACATAAGCTGATTCTCTCTGCTTAATTAAATCAGATTGCTTTCTTCTTCACTTGCAGTGCCATAATTATATAACTTTGTACGGCTATCATAATGCTTCAAAATGAAATATATATATATACTTATAATAAAACTCAATGTGTGTGTGTGTGTGTGTGTGTGTATGTTGGCGCTCTACAGGCCAGACCATTCAACCTACAGCTGACAAATTTGGCAGGTCTATACCTTGGAGCCCAGAAATGTGCACCTGGTGGTTATTTTTACGAATTTTTAACTAGAATTTTATTTATTTAAAAATTAAGAGAAATTTTGACCTTTTTCTGCTATAACTTCCGAAAATATTACCGCACAAAAAAGATTTTTACATGAAGTTAAAGATCAAAAATTTATCTTTTAAATGATACTAATGTGTTAATCTTAAAATTAAATTTCTATTTTTAATGAATTTTTAAATATTTTATCTATGTTTTTCAATAATTTTTTTCGTAAAAAATTAAAATTAAGCATGTTTCGAATTCATGGAAAAAAATTAGCGTTTTTCAAAGTGTTGCCATCACATTGATTAAATCTCCAATTAAAAATAAATTAAATCTTTTTGGAAATGAAATCTGCAAAAATATAATTTTCAGCACGTGTCTGTAGGAAATGAAACAAATAAGAAATATTGATTTTTCTAAAAAATAAATTCAAGAAAAATTATTTTAAGATCTTTAACATACTCTATGTTATTAATCCAATAAATCAGTTTTTTTAAGGTAAGTTTTGTTTTAATATGAACGGGATATCCATTCAAATAATGGTCACACAGCTAATTTGTAAATCTTTAGTAAGACACAGATCTGCTAAAATGATCTAAATGGAAAATGATTATATTTTCTGTAACTTGATTCAATAAATGCTCTAATAAATAACGAATTTTGATTTTACATAAGGCTTCTGCTGTGGAAATCACGTTTAACAAAATGTTCTTGAAACACTAATATTTTATATAAAAAGAGCTAATTTAGAATCAACTAAATCAATCACTGAAACTGAATGATTTATGAAAATTTGAATATCACTATTCAATAAAAAAAGGATAATTTTAGATTTTCCATCGATCGTTTCAAAGAAAATACGCCAATCAGCGCGCAGGTTTCTCAAGATTAATTGACCTAAGATTATGAAAATGTTTAATTTTTCTAAATTTTTAACATTCAAAACTTCATAAATAAGTCTTAGTTGATAGTGGAAAATAATAACATTCATTCATTTATTTAAAATTTGGTGTCTCCAGAATATTTCTCAGAATATGATACCTTATTGCATTAAATTTAGACTTCATAATTTTTGAAATATATTTATAAGTCGGAACAAAATATTATTATTGATTTCATTTCAATCCTCTTGAAAGTAAAAATAAAACTGATTTTTTGGCTGAATCTGAGAAATTTTTGTTGAATTATTCTTTGAGATATTACATAAATTATGAAAAATATTTTTTAGTTCACAGAAGACATATATACTGTGCGATTCTGTTTGCAATACTCATATTCAATAATAATAATAATTAATAAATAACAATAAAGATGATAAATAAAATAAAATGCTTGGTTTTATTAAAAAATATCTTTTTATTAATTGCAATTTCATTATTTCCACTTTAAATTAACGATGAAGTTTTACCGGAAATGACAATAAATTAGCAGAATATATATAGTAAATTGAACGTACAGTATAAGTTCCGTGTGTCTATCAAAATTTAAAGATTAAAAATGTTTTGTTTGAGAATCTATTAAGAGACCAGTTACTTAAAATATTTAATTGAAAGTTGTAGCGAGCGGTAATACTGGCGAACCGGCTGGTCGCCAAAGGCGGCTAGTATATATATATATATATATATATATATATTGGTTTTAAAGCTTATTCTAATCGTCACAATGAGAGCTGCTTCAAGTTTTAAAACTATATATTTGTTTTCAATCATCCACTTATTAAATTTACCTTTTTGATAATTCTAACTCGAAAAACTTTTATTTGGTGAATTTTAGTGAAAGGAACTCGAAGAACCTTAAAACATTTAAATTTCATATCACTGATTAATTATTTTGTAACTGACGGCGGTGGATTTCAATTCTTTTCCTATAAGATTTTGTACTTGTATATGACAAGTTAGAAGACCAGAAATTATATAAAAGTTTACGAAACGGTATATATTCTATTATTTTTTTACTGAATAAGCAGAAAGTGCTTCATTTTTATCAACTTCATACGCAAGAACAAAGTACATTTACCATAATGTACTCTGGGGAAGTCCGTGCATCCGAAAAGATTTAGGTACTGATGCTCCATTTATTCCATATAATAGTTTCAATAAGCCGGTTGAATAAAAAAAATACAGATTTAGAAGTCTTTGTTTCTTATAAGTTAAGGTGGACACAAATATTCAAAACTATTTCAATTTCATTCAATATTTCACAATATTATTTTTATCTGGTATTGGGAAGGATGCAAAAGTTATTGAAAATATTCACATTTTCTTAAGTTATATTCCACAATTTTTATTTGAATCTAAGCAGAATTCGTGTAGCACTCAAACTAAAGGAAATTGAAGGGGAAAATTAGCATGCATTTAAATTTTGATAATGGTGTTTTCAACAATTTTATGCAAATATTTTAAACAGTAAAGATCTTGCACTAATAAATTGGAGCAATTTTTATTTCTAACAAAAATTCAATTAAATTTTTTTTATAATATTAGTCTGAATAATAGCATTTTGAAGTGTACATGTACCACAAAAATTAATTTATCGTATTTGTAAATTAGTTGACATTTTTATCTAGTTTACTTGCTAATGTTTATATATGAAATAATACATTCTATTTTGAGATATAAACTATATGTATGTTCATTTTTTTTTATTCGATATGAAATAATTTTTGAAGCATTCGTCAAATTCATAAGGTAAAATAATTTCGTTTTTAAATATATAGCAACTTCCATATTATATCATTATTATATTATTTTATATTCATTAATTCTTAATTCTAAGAATAAAATCTGAAGTAAGCAATTATATTCTGGGATACCTTAATATATTTAGCTCATTTTATTCTGAATAACAAAAGTAAATTTCACATCCATCGGCAGATGTTATTAATCTATGATATATAATTAAATTGCAAGCGTTACTATGCTTTTTGATAAAGATGTTTTAAGTTTTAAGTGGCATATTTTTTCATTACGGTTAAATCAATAGAACAGTTTAATATACTTCAAATAAAATTGGGCAGTTTTTTTGTACAATTTCATTTTTTTTCCTATACTCTATTGAATATTACTGTCTTTAGAAATTAATTTCCTAGGTTTATAATATTTTTTTTATGAATAATTTCCGAATTTTGATATAGTGTCTCTTTTTTGTGATTATTTAGAAATCTTAGAATATTTAATTGTGCATTGCTGTAACATAATTTGCAGCATTTATATTTATATACTTTTACAGTGAAGTCAATATTAAGCAAATTTTGCAATATTTTTTCATAAAATTTATTTTACATTAAAAAAATTAATGTTTTCAACAAGGTTATAGAATATTTTATTGCAAATTAATATAAATGGTACAATTTATTCAGCATTACACTAGTTTCTAAATTAAAATGGTCTATTTAAGTCATAATAATAAATGTAACAAATTATTGTGCAGTTTTAAGCATATATGTATTAATGTAAGTAAAAATGAGGAAATCTCATTCATATTTCTGTAATATTCTCACTTATTTTCTGCTTAGAATGACATAGGACATATGTTTCCTTTAAGAAAACAATGTTACATATATAGTTAACTCGTGATTTTAGGCTGGAGCCAAAATGACTCCGCGTTGTTCATTAGCATTGATTATCACGTGGTATTTTGTCTTTGAATAGAATAATCCCCTCGGTACCTTCAAGTTGTTCTTTCAGCGGTATGTTGTCAAAAGTGTGAACACATGCGTATAACCGAGTTTGTTTTTTCAAAGTTTGTGTTATTTATGAAGTCATTGACTCCATGCCTCTGAAACTTCTTTTGATTTGAATAATTCTACAAATATAAAGGAATATTCTTAAAATAATATTTTAATATATTGTATTCTTTATTCTGTTATTTAACAGAATAAACAATAGACAATAGAATATACAATATAACAGATATAATTTCGTTATATCTAACCGAAGTAAATATTCATTAAAAGATTGTTTAGATTTTTCTTATGGCATCTTTCCAACATTTAATATTATAACATTTTTCCTATTAATATTTTTGGTAACTATATGATCTCCAAAATGTATTGAGTTTGCAAAATAAATTCCAAGGCTCTTTATAAAAAACAAAACTAAAAACAAATAACAATGAAGTCATTTTGACTCCATAACTCTGGTCGCGTGAGGAAATTCATGTCTCTAGTTATGAGTTAACTTCAAGTATGCAAAACGGTATCACGCAGTTCAAACCGATAACGATTTAATTTCAGATGTAAATAATTGTGAACTAATTGAGAAGAATTAAACCTCTTTTTAAATATTTCCATTATTACACACTGAAGCATCTATATCAGAATAATCAGCAATTCCTTTTTAACCCTCGATGCGAAATATGAAATTGTAGATTGTTGATTAGTAAGAAACATATTACTAATTCAAAAAAAAAATATTGCTTAGAACAATTCAAAGTTTCAAATTTAGGTCCGAAATTAACGTTTACATTTAAAATATAAGGGAAAATTTATAAAGTTTCAACAGAGGATTTATACTATAAATGTCGTTTATTTTATTCAAATTATACCGTGCTAATTACAATATATATATATATATATATATATATATTAGGCAGTGAAATTCAAAGAAAATGGGAAACAACTAACTGAAATATAAGCTAATATTCAAATTAGATATATGTACAGGCAAATATTAGGTAATTTTACGCAGTTCAAAAATTAATTTTAGGTACATAAATGTTAAAGTGGGCGATAAGGAGAAAAATAAGAGAATATGTATTAATGTTCCTTCGCAAAAAATCTCTGGATACAATTCACTCTTTAATTTTTTACATAATTTTTTAACCAAAATTCTAAACTGAAAATGGCGATCTTTCAAATTCGTTTGAAGATCGGATCCTACATTTTCAATGAACTGGAAAATTATTTTTTCAACTTGTATACATAATATTATTTTTGAATATTCTAGGAATCAAAGCAAAAAAAAATTAAATAAAACATTCTGAAATAAATTATTTTAAAAAGATTTAAAAGTTGTCATCTAAAAATAAATAAAAAAAAAAACCCTTCTAAATGTTTTAAATTTTTAATCGAAACTTGTTCTATGAAATGCCATTTAATTAAAAAAATTCTTATTAACTACATGCAGACAGCTTACAAATGTACAGGATACAAGCATCGTGTATATTTATAATTATATGTAAAAACATTTTGCTGTTTTAAGAAAAATATCACGCAATTTCATACTGTTGAAATTACGAAAAACAATTTTAGATCTAGAAGTAATAGATTAAATTACAACGAGTTAAATTTCTGAAAGTTTCTGAGCTTATCCTTTTAATAGCAGCCATAAAAAAAAACTTTAAAAGCAATTTATTATATAAAGCTCTCTATGCGATCTTATTATCTATAAATTGATAAAAACCAATTTACGCATATGATGTGGATAACAGATTTTATAGTATTTCCTGAAAATCCTCAGCTTACTAATTAACTATTTCAAAGGAAATCAAAGCAGTAAATTAATTTAAAATAAAGATAATTTAAAAATATAAAAATTACACCGATTTCGTAAAATCACGATGATAGCTTTCTTTAAAATGTCGTCTCTTTTATTCTGGCACTTGCAAGTAAACAAAAATATATTTTTAAGAAGACAGATTCATGCACAAATACATTCCAAGGCATGCCAACAAGTATCAAACAATTTCAAACAGTTGAAACTGATAAAGTTCAATTTTTGATATAAAAGGAAAAAGGGAAGAAGCAATCGAGGGTGCCTTTCTAAACGTTCCAGTAATCACCAGTTTAAACGTCCCCATCAAAAAAACCCTGGAAGCAATTTCCTGTTTATTTTAATGAACAGGTCCTGCTTTTCCTGTGGAAGGCCGAGTTATTAGTCGTTTAAAAGAGAGATAGCGTGCGCGCAAGTGTGTCGGTGTGCGGCAACTCCTCTCCCTCGGATAAGAGGAGGTGGTGAGTGGTGGTTGTTCATCCCCAAAAGATTCTCCGCTTCCGAACCTTCATTCACTCTCCCAACGCACGATCTGCGCGACGCTTGTTGTGAGGGCCTCTTTCTCGACGCAAGAAATTCCTTACAGAAGAAAATACAACAGACGATGCCGATGAAAGAAGAAAAAAATAAATTCTAGAAAAAATTTTCAATTTATTTTAGCCTTTATAAACTTCTTTGACGATAAAATTATTTGGACGCTTTTTAAAGAGAGGGAAAAAGTTTTTATAAGTTAGAAATAGTTAGAAATTGGTAAGTACATAGTTTTCTGATAGCTTTTCGAAGTGTATTTAATGGCGGATTTTATTTTGATTTTAATCGAATGAACTTGTTATTAAATTAAATATATTGTTTGTGAAAAGAAGTGAAATTTAATATTAATAAAATGTTCAGTAAATTTCCAAAATAAAGAAATTTGTGGATATTGATTTTTTTTCACTTAAGATTATACATTTGCTATAATTTTCACAAATTCATGTATTTATTATATCATCAAAATTATCTATTATATTGTTAATTATTTATTTCATGATTTATTTTCAAATATATTTAAACATGCTGAACTATAAAATGTTTTTTATTTAAAAAAAAAAGTTAAATTCTCGGAAACTTTAGAAAAGTTTTATAATAAATGCCTTAAACCTTTCTTTTCACAAAAACATTAAATGAAACATTTTTGTTCAATTGGAGTAAGTTTTTTAAGAAAACATTTGTATTAAAACAGATAATACATTTTTATCATTTAGTGTTTTAAGTAAAACATACGGATGTAATTTGTAAAATTAAATGTTTTGCATATTTGTTGATTAAATTTTCAAGAAAATTGCAGCAATGTAATTATATATATTTTACAGAATTAATTAGAATCTGCGATTTATAAATCTAATTTTAAAATCATTTTCTATTTTCATTGAATAAAAATTAAAGAAGTATGATTTTAAAGCGACTGGAAATTTAATGTTCTTTAAAACGTTATGTATAAATATATTGTTTTAAATGTCTATCAGATTAACAGATGGATAAAAATGTCGTGTGTTTCTTTAACACACACACACACACACATATATATTCGGCTTATATTTTTTAAATACATATTGCAGTAAGTTATAATGCATTAAAATTTTCATTTTTCGAGCGTTTTCATTGAAATATTCATTATTGTTATATATAATAAAAGTTAGTATTATAAAAAGTTAATATTCAATGAAAATGCCTGAATATGTAAATCCATTATATCATTCGAATGCTGTTTCAACTCAAATCTTTGATTTGAGGCAATTGTAATTCTTTTTTACTATTATATTGTTATAAAATTAAAATAATCATTAGATACAATACGTATTTAAAAAAAAACGTTTGAAAACTTAATTAAGAGCCGATCACACACAATAAATGTCATAAGTAAAAGAAAAAAATGAAGGTGCAAATTCAATCCATATGTGAAATATTTGATTTCATGCTTAGTTGTTTTAATTCGAAGATAAATTTATTTATTTTTACTTATTATGTGTCAAAATTGTCTTGAATTTTTATACCCGATATTTTCGAACTCAATTTTTGTATTTCTCATGGTTCTAATTAAATATTACTTAAATCTTTCCTAAAAGGATATTATTATTATATATTACCGTTTCCTCCTGAACTTTCAAATTATTCTGAATGTATTTTAAATAATAATGTTTTCTCATAATCTTCCTACGACAAATATTTCTTTGAAGTCTCAATTTAAGATATCTGAAGCAATCAAATGATTTATAATATGATATTTGTATTTTATACTGAGGTTGAAATTTATAAATTAATCATATTTATGTGAACTACAGTTTTTCTTATATATCTTCGAAGGACCACATTTATATCATAATTATCAAATATCTATAACATAATTAATAATTTTATGCTTAAAAGTCTCAAAGATCTTTCAATAAAAGATAAGGCCCAGGAAAAATAAAATGACTTCGTAATTTATCATAAAGATACCATCGTCGTTTATGGTGAAGATAGTCTCTGTTGTAAATGATCAAATACCAAAACCGCAAATAAAAAAGAAAAAATATTTTTTCACAAAAAAACTAAAATTATAATTATTCATCCCTAGCATTTATTTCATATGTTGCATCTCATCATTATTATGTCGTAAAAATTATCATTAATTAAAGAGATAAAAAAAATGTCGTTTAAGAAGACATTCAGAATCAAATAAATATTTTAAAAAATCTAACTCATGATTGTAAAAAACTGTGAATTAAACAGAATTAATAATAAAATATAGATGATATTTTGATCATTCGTTTTCTTATTTAATAATCGGAAAACTAAACAAAAAAACTCTTCAATTTAAAGATATCAAATCTATTTTCTCTAATAAATCAAGATGGATTTCAAATTTAATCCAAATAAGTAAATTTACGAGTTATTCTTAATTATAATAAGACAGAATTGTTTTTATAAAATTGGCGACAAATATGGAGAAATAAACGGCATAGACATTTTAATTATTTTTCCTAATCTGAGGGAAAAACAAATTGAATAAAAAAATAACTGATTGATCGGAGTTTTAAAAATGCTTACTATATTTATCACTTATATCATTAAAAATTATCCCTTTTATACTAGAAGATTTTAAGCTGAAGCACTTCATTCCATGAATGTGCTTGATCCTTCGTATTAAAAAGTTTTGAAGAAGTACAGAAGAAAGAGAAAATTAAAGAAAAAAAATGTTGTATCCATTTGAAGAAAAGCATTTGCAAGGAAAAAGCAATTCTGTGCGGTGTGCATTAAGAAACAGACAATTTTGAAACAATTATAAAAAACATAGGATCGGATCTTTAAAAAATATATATTTTACTTTTTTTCAATGTCCATTTATGAATAATAACACTAATGTGGAAATTATTAGCAGAAGTTTCTATTAATACGGAATCTTCAGCCTGTCCACGCACAGGTTAGTGTGTGTGGACAGGCTGAAGACACGACGATGGATTGTAGCAGATGCTAGCGCATAACACCTTCTGCAAAATTAATTGTTCCTCATTTTATTTCGGTTAATTAGTTGAATTAGTCAGATTACTACAGGGACCAGTTAGTGGTGGTCCAGAACGTTGAGGATCTATTGCATGTTTGTTTAATTTATAATTTCTACAAGTTCATACTACGGAGTATAAAAACAATTTATTTCGAGATCAAAATATAAGAGTTAGGTTTGATAAGTTTTAAGCCAAGAAAAAAAATATATACAAGATATTATATTCAAAATGCACAGTGACGAAATTGTTAAATTTATCGTAGTATCTTTTAACAAAATGTAATTTATAACGATATAGAAAAGAATATGGTATTACATATACTGTCCTATCTTGAATTCTATTATCTGCAGATTCCATATAATCCATTCGCATCATAGCATTTCTTGTTATAATGAGGTAAAAATAAATAACATAATGAGAGAATATACATAATGAAAGTAATATACATATACCAGAAATATACATAATGAGAGTAATGTTCTAATCTAGAGCAGGATTATGCACTATTAGAAAATACGTAAATCCGTAAAATGAACAATAATGATTTTAAAGGTCCTATGATGATCTTCAAAGGAATTCATTTAGTTATATTCGTTTGCAATTCTGTGAAAAATTCAAAAGTTCGTTTGTTAGGGGGATTTCTTCACTAAAACGTATTTTTAGAATATTTTCTATTGGGTACGTTATATTTTTTATTCATATCAAATATCTTTCTACATCACTTTTTCAAAACCCATATTTCTGAACCTATTTCTTCCTGGAGTTTCACACAACTATTTATTCTTCATAATCCAGATCAATTTTAGATGTTCTTTCAGGAGAAATAGTTTCGTAGAGTTTTAGAGTTAGAATTGGTCCGATTTCAAAAGTGTAAGGATTTAACTTTCGATTTCCTGTAATTTTCTGCGACACCAATCTCTTCTTTTTCTCTCATTGTGTTCAGTATCTGCAAGTACCAATAAAAAGTTTCTTTCTCAAGTTACTGAAATCGTTAAGTATCAAAAAAAAAATTACTCTGTGAGCATCCGTTACAAACAATGAGAATTTACATTTGTAGGAAAGAGTTCTTTTTTCTCTAAATGTCGTGGAAAGGTAAAACTATTCTTAATTGTCAACTGAAGTATTGTCTGCTAAATGGTTTGTTTCAGACTTAAAAATATTTTCAAAGTTTTTCCTTACAATACTAATGAGTTTGAAAAGAATTTTTTTAAGTGTTATGTTGAAAATTTCCTAACAACTCTAGTTTTAAACAGCATTGTTGTTTATAAAGCAAATTTGTCTACAAACACAAAACAAACATATTAATTTTTTGCATTATAGTACATTCAATTTAATTAAACGTATGTTTTTTGAAGTTTTCTTAAAGCCTTTTGGAACAAAATTGGTGAACTTAAAATAGAAGCGGTTATGCAATCGTAATTATATACCATATTACTTATTTCGGGTTTATTATCAGAAATTGTATCGAAGAATATTGCCACCTAAATCTAATTCAAATACAATTTGTAATTATTTAAAAATTGCATGGAGTAAAACAGTTCGTTTTGGGGAACCAGAGCATTATATATTTTTCGCAATAATATACGGATATGCTGTATTTTAAAATGCGAATTTCCGAGATAGTTCTGAGTTGCACAGATGTTCTCCGAATTATGAATATCAATTTTTGTATATTCATTTATTCAGTTTACTTGTGATAAAGCACAAGCAGATTAAAAGAGCTGATATATAAAAACAAGGATATATATTAAGTATGTCTGCATTCTTTTAAAGTCATATAATGGGGAAGTAATTGAATCAAACTTATTTTATATAGACCGAAAAAAACCATGAAGAATGGTTTTGATATGCATTAGGGTAATCGTATTTTTCTTTAGCCAAAATTGACTTTCATTTTATAAAGTCAACTGAAGTTAAATATGTCACTTACGTAACAGTGAAATAGCTTAACCATTACCAGAACAATCCCTAATGTTTCAGACTATTCTATGTTTGCTCAAGAGCTTCAGTGAATATTTTGAAAGATAAACATTTATTTCAAAATCGTAATTTGTT
Organism: Argiope aurantia; assembly: GCA_026543865.1. Lineage (NCBI taxonomy): Eukaryota > Metazoa > Arthropoda > Arachnida > Araneae > Araneidae > Argiope > Argiope aurantia. The sequence goes on along the minus strand of JAPMOR010050242.1, from coordinate 212,806 downwards.
AAGAGTCAATCTTTCGCTAATAGATGCAGAGCATTATTGCCGTATAATCATTCTAGGAAATGAAAATACATAAGGGAAAATTTTAAATAATATATTCCATTCATTTCACCTACATTGTTAAAGAAAATACCATGATTCATATTATAATATGCATTGTATTTAAATAATATATATTAACTATATAATAGTTTAATTATTTTGTTATATACATTTGTATGTGTGTTTATGCTGTGCGTATAAATAAATATAATAATGCTTTAAAAATGCTTACCAATTTATTAACAATTTTACTGAAACGTAACAATTTTAACAATTTTCGATTGCCATGCTTTGTATATTTCTTATATTTTTTTGTATATTTTGTATATTTCCCTAATACAGTACTGTTTTTCACCGCTCAAATAATCTCTTCGAGCCATTTACTGAGAGCGCATTCTAGAATTCCATGTTTTTAGTTTATCAACTGTCTCAAATCTACGCCCCTTTATATCCGATTTGTTCATCGGGAATAAAAAAGAATTTATGCGCTTCGAGATCATGTGAATTGGATGAGTGTTCTACGATCGAGATTCCATGCTTAGCCAAAAACAATTGTCATGCTCTGAACTGGGAGCTTGGTCATCGTCCTAGTAAAGAAGGCATAGTCGAGTGAGACATAAGGTAAATTGTGTGTTATTGAGGTTGTAATATTGACTGCTTGATGCTTGATATGGTTATGTTGTTTGTTGACTCTTTTCCACTATTTACACCCGTCGAACTCTAATTATTAGTAAATACTGCACGATCGAGCTCTAGCTCTTAGCCAAAAAACTACTTGCCACTTTCAGAATTGTGAGAATGGATCCGTTTTTTGGTAAAGAAGGCATGATCAAAGCATTTATTCCTTACACATTCATGCCGAGTAATAACAAAAAATATGCAATTTTGAGATTGTAATATTGACACTTGTACTATATCAGATTGATAATTTAACAAAATTGCTGGTTGGCTGTTTTCCACAGTTAAAAACACCGAGCTCCATTGAATTGGTGGACATCATACGATCGGGATCTTGTGTTCAGTCAAGATGCATCTTTTGTAAGATTCCCGTTTGTAGGCAGACTTATTGTCCTGCTAAAAAAGACATGATTCGATTTTTTTTCCTACTGATCATGTCTTATTTTCTTTACTGGAAAGTAGAGTAGTCAATACATTCAAGTAGCATTATGGCTTGATTATTTGACCTTCAAGTATCTAATAAAAGAGTGGATGGACTCTTTATGGAAACAACATATCATATTTGATGATACAGATAATGGGGCATGAATATATTTTCCAAATTGTATTTTCACATATCAAGCCATTTAAAAACTTATATCCGTGACAGGTATACACTTTCATATATTAAAAAACAAAATGGATATTACTTAAATTAGATATAATACATTACTCCTTCAATATGCTTTTTTCTCTGAAAAAAGTGCCCATGAACGAATCAATTCTAAGTTTACAAGTAAATGAAATAATGTACAGAATTACTTTTTCGTACACAAAGTTTACAAAATAAAGTTAGTAGACGTTAAACTAGTAGACGTAGCGATTTCCTTCAGTTTCTATGTTTCAAACGTTCCTCAGTGCAAAAAATACAATTTTTTGACTCCCTCAGTTCTTTCTGTTTCTGAACACGAATAATTAAAAACATTTCAAGCTAGATGAATGAAATTAGTATGTAGACAACACTGTATCTGCAGGTGTTTTAAATTTTGGAACGTCTATTCAGTGTAAGGCATTCTACAGTCGATAATTGTATGATAATTTATTTGTACTTGGACGGAAAATCCTAGATGGGTAAAATTTGATGTTCAGATTTAACATATTAAACGTATATCAGTATCAAATCTGAAACCAAATCCAATAAAGGGTTAATCGCCTGTTGTTCAATAATCCCTCATGTATATAAACTCGACAACTCAACACTGCAATAATTTATATAATTGAAATTTGCTATGTGATCATGTGGCAACAATTTCAATTACAAATAAAAAAATCCACTCTGTCGGAAAAAAGCGTTGGAAATATATATTCTATTTACTAGTATCTGTGTCACGATCAATCACCAAAGACAATACTTTAATTTCCGTAAGATTCTTGTCAAAGATTGATCTGCCGTAATTATTGTCGAAAATGGCACGTGGTTAATAAATGCACAACTATGGATTTTCTTTCTTTTCTTATAAGAAGCGCATAACTGTCATGCTTGGGACTCTGAAAATAAATTTCTGTACTCGCACAATTCGTGGTTTTTTCGAATATCCTCAATTTTATATATGTGGAGGGGAGTAAAATCTTTATTACAGAGTTTCAGGTAGCCATTCTCTCTAGTTTATCGCATGGAAGGATAAAAACAGGGGACAACTGACTTCTTTGATCTGTTACATAATTTTTGTTTTAAGGGCATAAAATTATTTTATAGATAAGTTGAAATTATAATGATTATGCATTCAGCTTTCTAATAATCGATTGAATATGTTAAGATAATAATGAATGTAACCTTAATTGTGTATCAAAGGTTCGAATGTTTCCAGGCTTTCGTATGATTGTCATCTATAGAAGTGGAAAATCTTCTTGTTTTAGAATTAATCTATTTAGAAGTAACAAATTTGTAAGATAATTACTTCTAGATTATTTGGGTACTAATAATACAATATGATGAATAGGACATCTCTAAATACATTACAATCCATTTTCAGGGAATATAACCAATAGGAAATACTAAATGAAAGAATATTTAATTTGGTCGAGTTCTTCCAAAGACCTCAGGGCAGGAAGAAGATCACAATTCTTCATTGCTGTTGATGTGAAAATTCTGCTCTTGGCTATTCCCATACTGACAACTTCGGGTTCGATTGAGTATAGTTAGTAAAAGGGCTCTAAATAATAAATTAAATACATAATTTTATTATATCTATTGTTAAAAATCACCTTTTATTAATCAAATTCCATTGCATTCATTACTTTCAAGCTAAGTAAACGATGGAATTGTATTATTCCTCCATTCCTAAACTTGTAATTAAAGGTTATAGTTTATATCATTAAGAAACAGACAAATATGAGAAAAATATCAATAAAATATTGAAAATGTCTATATAATTTTGTGTCGCAAATTTTTCTTAAATAGGTACTGTATACTATTTTAATGTACCTCAGTCGTTGCTATCCTATATACGTTTTCTTGAGGGACTATCATATTTTATGTTTTTTTTTGTCACCAAACTAGCTGCGTTTGATAATCAACTTGTTTGCGATGATATTGATTATGTTCAATATCAATTAAGTTTCTTATCCATTATTTAATGTTCATGATACTATAAGCAAATTATTTTTAAACCAAAATATTTAGGATATTAAAGCTGAGTTATTTTAATAACTAGCTTTATTCTGCTGTATATATCGTAAATATGAAAATTTTTAAAGAATTATTTATTTTTTACATATCAGTACCAGTAAAAAGGCAACTATTTGGGTAATTTGTCTTCGGATTAGACATTGTCTCGTTGTACTGGAGCTTTACTTTCTTATTAAATAAGAAAACAGAGCAGATAATATGCATAATAATTCATTTTTTATTTTCTTCAGCGGTCATCTTTTCATAGTTTCATGAAACAATGAAAATGATTTTTATTTAAATGAAACAATGAAACGTATTGTTGAAAATTATGGAAAACTATATTTTTAAATATTTAGGAACTTAAGGTAAACGTATATTATAACTTTATTAATATTATTAAAAGGATAATTCTTTTTAAAAATTTGGCTAGGATTTAACAATGTTGTTTGTGAATTATTATTTTCAGAAATTGTCTCTGATAAACACCAAAATATGTTTAATTTTTAACTGATGAAATTTTCACACACACACACACAAAAAATACTGAGAGTTGAATATTTCCTTTCAAATATATTTGAACCAAATTTAGTTACTCTAATCTGAGCAGCTTGGCTTGCATTGCGCCAACAGTCACAAACGTATTTTCCTTTATTAAATATTTCAATAGTCACGTATTAATATTTGCAACAGTCATATTAAAAAGTACTAATTTATAGGCATTGATTAATGATAATCGTTATTAAATTCTAAACCAAACAATTTATTTAATACGACAAGACATTAATTGATTAATGACTACTATAGTTAAATTCCACTAAAAATAAATTTATCTAAAAAGACATTAAAGGAATAAATTTTCAAAAAATAATGGGGCTCATAGTCGATTCTTTTTCCTTCCAAAATATTCATTACAAATTTGGTAACTGTATTTCAAATGAACTGACCTGTAGAACGCCAGCAGGCATTCTCACACTTTCTTTTATTAATGGATGAGATGAATAATTATAAAGATCATATTTCAAAAAATACTAATTTATAGATACTGATCAATGATTATTGTTAATTCGAAATAACTATTTAAAAAAATTAGAACAATTTATTTAAAAAGAAATGTCTCGTATCTCCAGACGACAAAAGTGAACTTAGACAATGCATGCATAACGCAAATAGATGTAATCTTGATATTCGCTGATACTTAAAGCTGTGCTGCCATAAAGACTGATAAAATATCAGTAAGAAAAAAATGGCTGTGTTAATAAAACAAAATATGCAGTTTGGAGGCATGTTTCATAACAATGGTTCAAGTTAGATAAACACGTGGAAACGTTTATCTAAAGCATCGCCCGCAGTCATATTTTACTGCCTAGTTTCAAATATATTTCGAGTGAGATGGAAAGAAAAATGTTTCTAAAACTGAAAACTAACAATGATAAAAATACATTCAGGATTTTTCATGCTTCTTCTTAACATAAATAAAAAAAATGTCTTCTATTTCCCTAAATCCGATTCTTTTAGCTTAGCAGTGCTCTTACGTAAGGGTTGAATTTCCATAAAATAAGAAGACTTGAAAAAATATCGAATTAACTTACATAGATCCGGTATCGTAGATTCAAATGGAAACTCCGATATATTTTTCATAAACTAATATTACAAACATTTTGCTTTATAGATGAAATTAATTAAAACGTATGTGGCATTTTTATATCAAATGCAAGGGTTCTAATGCCAATTAAAGGATGACGTTTTTATTTTTATCAATTATCACTTTTACAATTTTTGTTATTACTTATGTCAATAATGATATTTTAATATCAGCCACTTTCTGCCTTCAATCTTCATTTCAGAATAGAGAGTCTTGGGGAATTTTTTAAAGTGGTTTAAAATTGAGGTGTAACTTCCTGTGCAGATTCATTGAGTAATTTTTCTTTAAAAAAAGGTTTGATATTTATCAAATTTTTACAAGAAATAAGTTAAATCATGCATTCAAAAGATTTTTAATAAAAGTATTTATATCATAAGGGATTGCCTTTGCACATCTAATGAGTTTTTACAAACAATTGGGAAAAATTAAGATGTGGTATTGAATTATTCATGCGCACTCCGGATCTTATATCATTCATTTGATTCTTTTATTCGGATTCATGACTGAAGATGAGTCATAACTAAAGAATTGAATTCATCAGTTGAAGGAAAATTTGTCCTAATGGTAATTGATTTGTTCAATGTCGATCATCGGCCAGTATCACCTGGGAAATAATAACGAAATAATCGCACTTTTCCAATAACTGACAAATTGGTACAATTGGAGATTAATTAAAAATAAATCTTTTATTAGTTTTTTAAAATGTGTGCATGTTTTCTGTGGCCCTCAGTTTACGAAATAAAAACCTTATATATATATTTCAAGACTACGCTTGAATGCCGATTTTTAAATTGCGTTTCCAGTTGAATTTATAAGGCGTACACTGCCTTTACCATACCACGTATTAAAGGGCTATGACGTATTTCTCTTACCATTGTCGTAAATATAAAGCCACCGTATTTATAACGATGGATTCATCATGCTGACTCTATTATCTGAACTGCTATCTCCATGGACTTAGTTGAATGAAGTTTTTATGCTAAGAATCTTATGTCGAAATGGTTGAAGATTTCTTTGAAATTTGAGTTGACGTGTTAGCCACCCCATAAGAGTACTAGTGGGAGGGAATTGAAAATTTTTTCTACAACAATTTTAAAAACATTGATTTTATGTGAGTCTTAAGATATTTTTATCATTAGCATACTATTTGGCCACACACACACACACACACACACACACACACACTTCTGCAACTGCTTCTATTTTTTCTGCAATGAAGAATCAGGTTGTTCCAGTGGCATTTTCTTTTCAACCGAATGTAGTTATTGGTAATGCCAAATTACCCAGTTTTGTTATGTACTATCATGTTTTTTATTAGCATCTTATTTGTTGTCTAATCATTCAAATGCTTTATAACTGAATTAAGCTACTGAAGATTAAAACATATACATTATTTGGAGACAACAATGGCACCATTTCAGTAGCTCATTTGCTTTAATGTTACTCTGTAAAGAGCAAGAAAGAAATCGCAAACCTTAATTAAATGGTATTATTCTTTATCCCCAAGTATATATTGTAATTTTTTTATTGAAAAAATTATATATATTTCCAATTCTTCCGTTCCGTAGGTCATATTTTTTAAGCAATAAATGCTTCGCTTTTTGATTATAGAAACTATTCTTTCAAACAATATAAAAGCAAATTTTAATTTTTTTAATGGCAAATTTTACTTGTCATTAAAAAAAGTGTAAGATTCACTGTAGTCAAGTTTTACTTGCTTATTAAAATAATATTAAAATTAAAATCTGTGAAATGTTTAATATGAATATCAGCTCATTTTACCTCCTACACATATAAATTATTATTGATAAAGAATTTACATAAGTCTAGATCCAGTGACCTATAGTGGCGCTTTCTTTTCCTTTCATTGTTCAGATAGTCTTTATGGTTTGAAGCAATCCTGATTGGGTAGAAACTATTCAGCACAAGAACACAATCGTGCCATGCCACCTCATCCATAAATGATTGGCCACAGCCGAATAGTAAGCGGAATTGATTTTGAACTCAAGAAGAAATGTCAAACCTTTTCTTGTTTGACACAGAAGAAATGATTTTGTTTACCAACTATTCTGTGAAGTTTGAGGAATACATTATTTGCTACGAAATCACGAACTTTTGGACATAAAAATTCAGCTCATGCCTAGAGTGAAAGTCTAATATTGCGTTCTTTTCATGTCGTGTATTCACTATTAGTTTATTCTGTAGCTCAATGGATTCCTTATAAAAATGTAACTAAAGCAGTAATTAAAACTTTCTGCAGAAAATATTTCCAATAAATTTGTATCGAATTCTAGAACCTTTCATTCAGTCAATAATAAAAATTCAACTCAATTATGTGCTTTTTACAGATTGCTAAAATCTTGCAGGGTGAATTGTCATTAAAACCATTTATGTTCAAAATTAAAGGTTTCTTATTAAGAACAACCTGCAGATGTATCCATTCGTCAGTAATGCCCGAAGTTTTGTGGATTTCTTTATAAATCAATGAAATAAATATTTAGTGAATAAAAAAAATCCAAATATGACCTTATATTGTTAAAGTATTAATGAAATATTCGTTCTATGTTATTCAATAGCTGAATAAAAATTTGAAAGCATAAGTAACAGTGGTTGGTTTAGCTTTAATTTAGTGATTTTAATGCATAGTCTTGAAATCAAAAGAAGCCCATTTTGAATTTGATGTTATTAACACAGATGGGCCACGTTTAGATTAGTACTAGCATCTCCAAATTTCTGAATCACACTAACGTTAGACTGTTTTGATTTCGAATTTATATTTATTGTCATGAAGTACATACACACTGTGAATCTTGACAGAAATCGTGTTTCGAATTTTAAACCGTACCAATAACTATCGTGGTTCTGAACATTAGATCAGAATGCTGATCTGGAATTCTTAAGCTCTGTCTTCTAATTGAACAACAATTTTTTATATTCATTCCTTTTCAAAAACGAATTTTTTTAATCATCGAGGTTTTTGTTCAAATTTCATTAACACTTTTCGTAAGTATTTTATTAGTAAATGGGTTGTTTGAATTCAACGCAAATTTAGGACTACTCATAGGGAATTTGCTGCTTAATTAGCTTTTAATAAAAAGAAAAACTATAGAGCAAGCAACGATTTATTAAGGCTATTATGAAAAGAGGCTAAAGGCTATTATGAATGAATGGTAGTTATCCATGCTGTCTAAGCTATTGTAGATATAAGCTGGAACCACACTTCAAAATAATCGTGTGTATTTCAAAGTATGGTTTCGAAGGTATTGAGTCCAATTCTAGTCGTATTTGAAACTAATTCTTTAATTCACTGAATTTTTTAATATTCGTTTTAATAAATCAGTCACTAAGTTTCCCATTTTTTTCTGCTAATAATTTTCAAAGTAAGGTTTCTAAAGTAATGAGCCCTATACCAGCCATATTTGGGACAAATTCTTTAATTCACCGAATCTTTTTCCATTCGTTTTATTAGGTCAATCACAAATTTTCCCATTTTTTCTGCTAATGGTTGCGAATATAGACAGCTGCCATTTAATGATGGACTCATTGTATCTTATCTAGTAATAATACTATAGATTATATCAAATATGACGTTTCTATTTGAGTTCTTTTCACTACCGTTATAGATATCACCATAGGGCCTTAATTTAGATTTTTTTCAACCCATATTTAAAACAAGAATAATCTTTATTAGAAATTTTGGCAAAACGGGTAACTCTCCAGCACATTTCTAATAATATTTTGAAGTTCCATTATTTAGCAAAGCGTTGAATGAAGTTCAACAATAAAATTGTTCAATGAAGAGGTCAAAAACATTTATACACCAATTTGTTTACACTCGACTCTTTCCATTCTGCGATAAATAAGAAGAGATATTTTTCTACTACAGACGTTTGCTTTGTATATATAAATATTACTAAAACTGCTGAATAATACACATTTTATTTTTTTAAATATGGGTATAAAAAAAACCCAATTCTATTTTAACATTAAAGGCTGAAACTTTTATTTGTTTATAGCTGAGAGCAGCTAAAAGTTATGGAGTAAGTAGTTTGAATATTAATATTAATTTTAATTTTGATAAATATTTGAAAGTTTCGAAAAGGAATTGAAGCTTCTGTTGGTCATTTCAAACACGTTTAAATATTTTAAACAGATTTCAAAGAAATTTAATATTGCAAATTTTAAGAAAACATTTTTTTTCCAAACAGTGCGGTTTTCAGGCTTGTAGAATGTCTAATTTCAAAATAATTCTTTACGTACCATTTTTTAAATTTTTTACGGGATTCAGATTTATTATTTCGTTATAAACTTATGTTTGGGATACTTACTAACTATATTATTATGAAATTCATTTTTACGAGCATATATAATTGAAATAATTGAATTGCTTTCAGTTCTGTAATTACTTGCAAATATTAGTTTATTAACATGCTTAAATTAATAATAATATATTATAGTAAATATGTATAAAAACTTATTAAAATTTTCAGTAATCTTTTCTGTGAGCTAATTTTATGTAAATGGAAGCAATAGAATAAGAAGGCGTTATCAATTTGAACTAAAATGTAGGAATATTACCAAAATTTTAGAACAAATTTTAGGCACAATTAAGCATGCAATTTTAGCAATTATCATTCCTACAGGCAAGACATCATAATAAAAATAATTATTTTATTTTAAAATTATCATAATTTAAAGGCTTGTAGATTTTTCAAATTATGTAATATGCTTAATATCATTTTAACCCGCTTTTTGAAGACAAAAGGAATGTGTCAAAATAGTGTAGTTAAGTTCATTTAATTAATAACATTAGAGAAAAATCACTTATATATTTCTTCGTCCCTTCTTTTTTTATGAAGTTAAAATCAATCTTGCCCCTTCATTTTTTTAATAAATTCGCATTTAATTTCGTTATTGAGAGATTTCAAGCTAAAAAATATCAAGTACATTAATAAAAGTAAATAGAAATGTCTTCAATTGCATTTATTTTTTTAAGAAATGTATGTTTTCAGGACTTTATTTGAAAATATATAAATTCGAAACAGCATTACATATAGAAAAATAAATTTAATTAAATCAGAAAACAAACAGATTACTTCTGAGAAAACAATTAAATAAAATATTTTACGATTCCCTCTTTCTGAATATTAATATCGCAATGGTGGAAGAAAGAAAAACACACTCCATAGCAACATAATGATGTCACAGGAATTTTTTGTTGAAAAAGGGACAACCAACATAAAACAGGAATGGAAAGAGAACTGGAAATTCAATAAAAGCAAATTTGCAAAAATGTAAGAATGTATCTGTGAATCAGTTTCGTTTATTCGATGGATGTTAACGGTACTGAAAATCGAGGACAATTTTCTAACGCCATAGTGCTCACATTTTGGATATTCTCTATGAATTGTATGATAGGACGTTTGATATCTAAAATCGTTCAAAATGGCCTTACGGCCATTGGTAGATATAGTCTTTAGAACGTTTTGGAATGAAAGCAACTTTTGGATAGTAAGATTTCGGTAAAAAAGATTTTTGTGTGTGTGAATTTTAATTCTTAATTAAAAATTCAACGAAATATCACACTTTTTATTAAAACAATATCGGAATATTTTATCGAACTCAACCTCTTTTTATACCACACTAGCCACCTTTGGCGACCAGCCGGTTCGCCAGTATTACTGCTCGCTACAATTTTCAATTAAATATTTTAAGTAATTGGTCTCTTAATAGATTCTCAAACAAAACATTTTTAATCTTCAAATTTTGATAGTCACACCAAACTTATACTGTTGCTTAGATCGTTTCGTTCAATTTACAATATATATTTTGCTAATTTGTTGTCATTTCCGGTAAAACTTCAACTTTAATTTAAAGTGGAAATGATGAAATTGCTATTAATATAAATATATTTTTTTAATAAAACCAATCGTTTTATTTTATTTATCATCTTTATTGTTATTTATTTATTATTATTATTATTGAATATAAGTATTGTAAACAGAATCGCTCGGTATTTAAGTCGTATGTGAACTACAAAATAATTTTCATAATTTATGTAATATCTCAAAGAATAATTCAACAAAAATTTCTCAGATTCAGCATAAAATTCAGTTTCTAGTTTTGCTTTCAAGATTGAAATGAAATCAATAATAATATTTTGTTCCGACCTATAAATATATTTCAAAAATTATGAAGTCTAAATTTAATGCAGTAAGGTATCATATTCTGAGAAATATTCTGGACACACCAAATTTTAAATAAATGAATGAATGTTATTATTTTCCACTATCAACTAAGACTTATTTATGAAGTTTTGAATGTTAAAAGTTTAGAAAAACTCAACATTTTCATATTTCTATTTGGCGTATTTTTTTTGAAACGATCGATGGAAAATCTAAATTTATCCGTTTATTGAATAATGATATTCAAATATTCATAAATCAGTCAGTTTAAGTGATTGATTTAGTTGATTGGAAATGAACTCTTTTTATTTAAAATATTAGTGTTTCAAGAACATTTTGTTAATCGTGATTTCCACAGCAGAAGCTTTATGTAAAATCAAAAATTCTTTATTTATTAGAGCATTTATTGAGTCAAGTTACATAAAATATAATCATTTTCCATTTAGACCATTTTAGCAGTTCTGTGTCTTAATAAAGGTTTACAAATTAGCTGTGTGACCCTGATTTGAATGGATATCCTGTTCATATTAAACAAAACTTGCCTTAAAATAAAACTGATTTATTGGATTAATAATATAGAGAGTGTAAAAGATCATAAAATAATTTTTCTTGAATTTATTTTTTAGAAAAAAAAAATATTTCATATTTGTTTCATTTCCTACAGACACGTGCCGCAAATTATATTTTTGCAGATTTCATTTCCAAAAAGATTTAATTTATTTTTATTTGGAGCTTTAATCAATGTGATGGCAACACTTTGAAAAAAGCTAATTTTTTTCCCATGAATGCGAAACGCGCTCGTGCAGCTTAATTTTTATTTTTATTTTGTACGAAAAAAATTGTTGAAAAATATAGTTAAAATGTTTATTTAAAAATTCATTAAAAATGGAAATTTAATTTTAAGGTTAAAACATTACTATCATTTAAAACATAAATTTTTTTATCTTTAACCGCATGTAATATCTTTTTTGTGGGGTAATATTTTCGGAAGTTAGAGCAGAAACACGCCAAAAGTTTGCTTATTTTTTAAATAAATTAAATTCTAATTAGAAATTCGAAAAAATAACCCCCAGGTGCACATTCCCGGCCTCCAAGGTATACACGTGTCAAATTTGGTAGCTGTAGGTTGAATGGTCTGGCCTGTAGACACATTGAGCTTTATTATAAGTATAGATAAAATTAAAAAAGAAATTACTTTTTATTGATAGTACTTCTTTCATACAATTTTTTTCTCCAATTTACAAAAAAATTAATATTTTTATATATATATTTTGCAACAATACTTTTCATTCTTTTGGCTATTGGCATTTATACACACGCATTCCAAAAGTTATGACATATTTTTATAGGCAGATTATCATTGTCATAATAACTAGCAAATTTAAAACAAAAAAAAATCCGTTAGCCTTATGCACCATACATAGTGCATACAGAAACATACATGGAACATCCACCATATAAAGCACATACATAAGTAAAATAATTTCATAGTAAAAGAAATGAACATTAATTATTTCATTTATGAAGATCAATATTAGATTGCCACCATTTACATTTGTGGCACTATATTCTATTCTAAAATTGTATAGATTTCTATACGGCTAATATATCATCAATATATCAGGAAGAAGCAAAATATTTTTCTGTTCTGTTTTGATTTTAAAGGAAAACTAGAAATTCCTCCCATTATCGTGTTCATCAGATATTCAACCCTTAGTGGAAAATTTTTATCCAATAGAAAATGTATTTGCTTAAATATTATAAAAAAATAAATGTTTCTTAAGTTCTTGTCAAATGCGTAGGAAGGTAAGTTCAAAAATGTGTCAAAATACATTATATTTGACACAATTTTGAACTTTGTATCTTACACTTCAATAATATCAAAAGGGTTGATAGCAAAAATTGATTAATCTAAAATATAGCTCAGAAATTAAACAGTTCTCTTCAAACTGCCATTCTCATTGAGTCTAAGGAACATTATTTCTTTTATGGTGTCTAATCACGTGATATAACATTCATATGACAATCATAAATACACAGGATTTGTGCCTCAACTTAACTTGCAGCTGAATGTTATCTGACGCTCTGCTTTTGAGTACGTTCATTTTCATTTTGAATATTATAGTAACTTTCAATTTTAAATTGATGCATCACATTTTGTGTTTTATATACATTTTATCGATGATATATCCTATTCTAAGAAGAATTAATTGGTAAATTAGAATGGTTTTTCTTGTGAGTCCTTTTATTATTCTTTTTATTTCGATATTACTATTTTGGAATGGTATATTTCTAATTACGTACTTAAATAGAAATAAGTCCCATTTTTGGTTTCAATGCCTTATATTGAAGAAAAGCATTCCTCATGTCATTTGAGTTATTTTCATAAGTAGCAATTGGAGTAGTTTTGATTTTATAATGCCACTTCATGAAATCTATATGAAACCAATTCATTGAATCTGATACATCACAAGGTGATTTTTAGAATGTATGAATACAGTTTCCAGATTATTAATGCTATCCCTTTCCAGTCAAATTTACAACAATCAGGAAATTCGGGGAAATTAGATGTTTATAGCATTGTCATTTGGTTGCACTTAATGTACATTAAATTACTTAGCAGTTCCTCAAAATATTTTAATACTATCTATTGTTAATCTATTGTTGAAACATATATTATAGATATTTCGCATATTTGCAACTAAAATAACCACGAAAGTATTTTTTGCAGTTTTAATTTATTTATTCCGCAAAACTTGATTTAAGAGTCTTTTTTTTTTCTTTCTATCTTTGAAAGAGTTGTAAATATGATTTATAGTGAAATTTGTTATTGAGAGGGGTGATTTGATTTTTAATTTAACTCTTTGACTGGGGATTTAACTTTTCTAAAATTTTAGCAACCCCCCGAAACAAAAAATTTCTTCAACGAAATAAAATAAAATATTTATTTGTATGATTATGTTATTGAAATAAAAATACGATTATTACAAAAATGCCAAAAATCTTTAGTTAATTAATGCCTCTGATGGATTTACCTCTTTTCAATTTTGCCTTATTTTACTATCCCCTGTTTGATTACATTATTTAGATATAGACGTATAGAGGTTTTTGCTTCATTTTTCTTCAAAGCCAGGAAGTCTCGTTAATTATATTAATATCTTTGGGCCAAATGGGTTGGTTTGATATTGCATACAATTTCAAAAATGGTGCGTATTAATATTTTCATGAAAACTAGCCATGAGATTCTTTCTGGGTAAATTGGCATCAATTCTTGTAGAATGTAAAAATTATAGATCTAATTATAAATAATTGAATTTAATTTTGGAAAGTATAAAGTATTGTGAAAATTTTTGGATGGTTCATGAAATTTCAAAATATTTCAAAATGGAGCTTTTTACCAGTAATCACACTACGTGAAATGGAATGTTAGGAATGGAATGCTAGGGAAACTCTAGCATGGGAACAGCATGGGTAAGAAAATAGTTTGACAATACCACAATACTTAAGTTTTGATTGAAATATTTTCTAACTACTCGATAAATATTTTATCAGGAAAAAAATTATACTACTGCAATTATTCATTAAATGCGAGTTTCAGAGGTACTGGTTTAGAGGTAGAGGTATTTAGAGAATGAAAGCAGTTTGTATGTTCTTGCAACGAGACGGAAAATATTTCTAACACTTTTGTTCCATTTCTCAGTACTGTCTGAGACTAACTTGGCAACGAGCATACATGTAGAAAATCACAAAAAAATCACTTTCACAAGAATTTTTTTCAAATATCACAAATGAAATTTAAAAGACTAAGAAATTTATCTGAAGTTGTGGTTCCTAATTTTTGAGATGGGGGGGGGGGGCTACCAAGGACTTTATTATAAAAATGCAGTAAAAAATTTTGGATGTATTCAAGACATAATGCTTCAATCTGAATTTGAAAGTTTACTTTCTAGTAAAGAGCATTTTTCTGCAAACTGAAACAATTTTGTGAGAAAACCAGGGAAAATATTTCTCTATAACACAAAGGACATGGTTAACAATAAAAATGAGAAACCACACTAAGGACAGATTAATCATGTGTTCTTAAGTCAAACTAAGATGAAAAAAACACTAACAAGAAACTATGCTAGAAGAATTATATAAAGAAGCAAATTTCCACAGACAAAGACCGTGACTAATTCAATGTATGATTTAAAATGAGAGATTTGATATTGGTTAAGTTCATCAAAATATAATTTCTCTATATGATTCAATAATAAAAATTCCATAAAAATTTTCTTGAATATTAATCCTAATGAAGAGTACAAAGTTATTTAACCTTCTCATTACTAAGATTATTTTAACTCAAGTACCTCAATATACTGGGTTTCACTTTCAAAGTTAATAAAAATTTCTCCCCCCATTTGAAAACTGTAATGGCATCCCATATTCTTAAGGGTTTGCTTTTTTTTCTGCACAGCCGACCACCCCGGCACCACTGAACATAGTAGTATCGAGGGATTTGTTGTGGCCGATTAATATCTTTATCATAGTCAGTCTATAACACTGACCGGTTCACCAAATTAACATCATCGAGGCATTTGTCCCCTAGCCGCAAAGTGGTCAATCACTGACCTGACTCCTTATCTTCCATCATCTGCCTTTTACACAAGGAACAAGCTATCACTTAAAGATAATCTCCTCAAATTTCTCAATATTTCTCCAAATTTTCATTTCACAGCCACAGAAAATCAAACATCTGAAGGGATTGCTATACAGGACCTCGATTAATAGGTAGATAATAAGCAAATGTATGGTTTGACACTCTTTAAATGCTCTCAGAGAAACTCCCAACTCTCCTGCAAGAGCATATATAATAAACAAAACGGGCACTTTGGTTATTCAATAAGTCACGCTTAACGAAATGGAGAATTTAGCAGTGATATTTTGACGACTGGGCTTTTATCAGCTCACTTGCGGCTTTTCTGTATTTATCGTACTAAAGAAAGGGTTATTTTTGGGTTGAGCATACTAAGGAAAGTTACAATCCTTTAAGAGAATAACAAAGCATCGAATAGTTGTTTTGTATTCTAGGTTTATTGTTCAGGAATCCTATACTAATTACTTTTTTATGCATTTTATTTATTTGAAAATAGCAGTCTGGCTTCGCAGGTCAAGTTCTTTCTAGGTAAAATGCGACAAATAATTACATTCATGCTTCCAGAAAGAGTTAATTATTCGAAAGGACAAGATATAACATACAAAAAGATAATTTTCTCAAATATCACAATTAATCTTTCCTATTTAAACATATTTCAGTTATTAAGTTCCTAGAAGAATTGTAAGAATTATTGAGCTTTAGAAAGTGTACACTACAAGGCATATACAATGCTTAAATAAAAAATAACTTTATATTGGTAAAAATGAGTAAGTTTATATTACTAAATTTGATATCAAGCTGAAGTGCGGCATTCTTATAATCCAGCGATTCTCAACCTGTGGGGCGCACCCTCCTAGGTGGGTGAGAGAATATCCAAAAGAAAATATTATTTAAAAAAAAAATTGATTAACTGACAGAAAGGAAAGCACACATACACATAGAAAACAAAATACATTTCGACATATTTAAGTAAACTTATAAGTAACTTATATTAAGTAACTTATTGAAGTAAAACAAGTTACTTAATCAAAACATACTAAATTAAAAACAAATTTAATAATTATTAGTGACTTCCTTGGGCCTGTCTTGCAGAGCAAATTTTTTCGAAGGAAGGCTTAATATTAGAAACTGCCAGTCTCAGTTCTCGAACATGTCGACCATGTACCTCAATTTCATCACAAATAAACTATCGCCAAAATTCTCTGCCTCCTGTCTGTTTTCTTCTTCTAGAAAATGGCGATTTCTTCTCTTAATTCATAAACACGTTGCAAAAATTTCCCACGTGACGACCGTCTTGCCTCGCAATAAAATAGTAACGCTGAATGTACTGAAACATGTCTTCACAAAGTGCGGAAAAGATTCTGGATTTCAGGGGTCTCCATTTTATATAATTTACTACGGTTACAACTGTAGTTAACACAATATTCAAAACAGGACTCATTTCTTTCGAAGCCAAAGTTCCTCTGTGGATCATACAATGTGTGCACTGAGGCGATTTTTGTTTTAAAAATGCTTGTATATCTTGGAATCTTTCGGACATTGAATGAGCACCATCGGTGCATATTCCGACGCAATTTTTCCATTCTATGTTTGCCTTGTTCATAAAATCATTTAAAATATCAAATAATGCGATGGCCGTTGTTTTGAGTTCTATTGGTTTGCAGAAAAGTAGTTCTTTTACTACTGACTTATTGTCACAAAATCGAACATAGGCAATTATATGAGCATCTTTATTAGTATCTCTTGCTTCATAAAGCTGTATTGAAAACAGTTTGTCACTCAACTTCGAGAACAGCTGACACTGTACATCTTCAGCCTTATCACCAATTCGACGAGTAACAGTATCATTTGAAACAGGTATGGACTGAAATTGTTTTGAAAAATTATCTCCAAATATAGCTTCTACAATCTCAATTGCTGCTGGCAAAATAAGCTCTTCACCAATGGTGTGAGGTTTTTTATATCTGGCTATTTTATATGAACTTTGTAAGATGCAATTAAAGTTTTTTTATTCACAGACAAAGTTTCTTTAAAAATTGATCTTTGCTTGTTATATGATTTTAATTCGAAGAATTCTCTGGGTTTGTTGACGTACTCACTATGAAGCGTTTTCGAATGTGGTTTAAGTTTATTAGGTTTCATGCTGTCTGCGGCCAACAACTTTGAGCAAATGATACACAGGGGCCTTTCTTCTTCATTTGCTTCAGTACTGGTAAACCCAAAGTTTAATTATTCTTGATAATATTTCCTTGATTTTACTTTCGGAACCACGCTCGTTTGTGTACTTGTTCATGCTTGACTATCGTCTAATGCTTGCTTACTTCCGCTTAAAAAATTATTCATGAGTCTGCATAAATCTGCTGCCATGAATATTTAATATGGTGAATTGCAATTAACATGAAAACATATATAACATACAAATCCATGATAGATTCGATAGCGATAAAAGGATCGACTTCAATGAGACTGGCTGGAATTGAAACTTGCGTTATCGAATATCTCCCTTTTTATGATAAAACATTTACTCCGCGCATGCTCGAGACGACCTTGGTCGTGTGGATTCCCTTGCACAAACATTCCTATTTCTTTTCACTTTTGTTTTGTCATGCTTTTGTTTTATTTCTTTTATTATTCTAAAAAATGTATTCCCATTTTCTAAATTTAGCTCACTCCGTCTAGGTTAACTTTCATTGATGAATTTTTCTACTTTCATATTCTTTTAACGTTATCTCCCTGTTTGGCTTTCATTTCAAATATAATATTTAAATTTTCTCCGCTTTCATTCACTTCATCTGTTCACCGCCCGCTTGTCCAAAATGCAAGATGTGGTTTCTCGCCAACGTTGCCTCTCTTTTACTCTTGTTTTGGCAGTTAGTTAAAAATAATTTAAAAACAGAATCCAAAATACTCAATATACATTATTGTTGTATACATTTTATTGTAAGAGGGGTGGGGTGGGGGGTACGCGGTGAAAATTATGATTGAAAACTGGGCCATGAATACTGACATTTTGAGAAACGCTGTTTTAACCAATCCAGTATTGAAATATGAGTAGTCGTAGGTCCGGATATCTGTTTCTTAAGATGAGAAAATAGGAAAAATTCTCGAAATGATTGTGGTCGATTTCTATATAAATTACCTTGAGTGTAACTAATTTGAAGCTGATGTTTTTTCACTAGTAAACTGATTTCTTGAGATAAAGTTTTAAAGCTCTCTTAAACCTCATGCGAGTCCTCCTGAAATAAACAAATTTTAGAAATTCTTTTCGTCTGTGTATTCATCTAATTGCATCTTATGAAAATCGATGGATCATTTTTTTATTTACTAGTTATAGTTAATCGGCTCGAAATTTCGGTTGCGCTTACTTTCGTATGCATTACTTAATGTGCATGATTCCCTCAAGAAAATATTTAAAAATATTTGTATTTTTTGAGACAAAAATTTAAGACTTAAGTTAATATATCAATAAATGTTATATTCATTGGTATTGGAATCATTCTAATAGAATCATGATATCATAACGATTAAAAATGTTATTGTGCGATTCATCCATCTATTTTTTCTGGTAACGTCGCTTGTTTATTTGCTATGTAAATTGCATATATATTAAAGACTCTTTCTTTCGCAATTTTTAACAATGTAAGAAAATCCCTCAATTAAGTATTTTATGAAACAATTAATTGAATTTTAGAAAAACAACGCGGTCTACTGAAAAAAATAAGGCAAAACACATTTAAAAAATTGCTAAGATTCAGGAAACATTTGCACAGTTATTAAATCGTTATTTTAAAAAAGAAATTGATTTGAATTTTAAGATGGTATAAAAAATAACTTGAGTGTTGTAATATTTTGGGTCGTATAGAGGAATAAACCAACATTGTGTGCGATTTTTATTTAAATAATATTTTAACCCTTTAAAGGGCCATTTCTTTCTAGTCATATCATGTTAAAATATTTTAGGCTTGAAATTAGAATAAGAAGAGGGATTCATTTAGCTTATTAGATAAATTTTATTTGATTAATTAATTTGATTAATTAATAATTAAGTAAAAAATCAAGACACATTATTTTGTGTAAGATAAAGAACTGAAGCCTCTAAGTTTCTGTCTTTCTAAAAAAGTTGTCAGAACTGATGCTAACCTACATAAATGATGGAAATGTTCTCTAAACTCTGTAACTCATTTAAACCATTTTTTACTTTTTAAAAACATTTAATTCATATAAAAGAAATTTCTATTAAACTATTGTTTATGCACTAGAATAAGACTTTAATTACTTGAATCTCAAGGGCAAAAATATATTTTCAAGTGCTTGAGATAGGATGTCTTTTAGGATAGTTAGAAAGAACTGAAATGATTTCTCACGTCTTTGCATATGTCCACAATATTTGACTTAGACTATCATCTGAAATGTTTCATTTTCTTGTGAAGATAATGGATTTTTTAAAATTTTAGTTTCCATTTATTGAATTTTTTAAAAATAGTATTTCGAAATTGTGACCCATACTATGTCTTAAAATATGTCTTAAACCTATTTTAGAATGTCACACATGCTATTCTCAAAACTGTTTTAAAACATTATTTGCTATTCTTTGTGCTCAATTAATATATGCTATTCTCTGTCGTCTCAGCGTAAAGACTTCGAAATATAATCATTATAGCTATGCTTTGAAATATATAAAACATAATTATACAGTTGTTTTTGAAGATGTCAGATTTAAAATTGTTACTTGTTTTGCAAGAAATACAATTTATACATCTTTGTATTTAAAATTCAACACGGAAATTCAATCACTCCTATCTTAAATTACTATAAAATATGGATGTTTCAAAATTAACACACAGTCAAATCTAAAACACATTATTGTTCTTCATTTCATACATGTTACGATCATAATTTCTTTTCTACAATAGGTCTTAGAGGTATCCATGGTACCTAATGAGGAAAAAAATAGACCACATATTCTGTGATATAAGTCTAAAATTATATTTAAAAAATTTACGAGTAGTTGAAATATATATAAAAAATGATTTTACATTAAAAAAGGTGACAACATAAAAATGGCGTTTTACCAATCAATTTAAAGAAGAATTCTTCTTTCAAATATGTGTGGAGGAGGGCGTCAGATAAATTGATGATATAATTTAAATATACCGTAGGTGTGATAGCTCTTGACCATCAAGTTCCTGTTTACTGAGTTCATATGAAGTAGAAAATTGGCGAAATCGGACCAGGAATTGTAGCTGGATGACTAGTTGTTTAACTTTACTTTTTAAAAAAATGTAGAAATATGGTGATGGAAGAGTATAAAAAAATTGCTGGCATAAATAAAATTTGCATTATTTTTTATATGTTCAGGGTTAATGTTTTATACAGTTTTATATATTTTCTTAAATAAAAATGCAGATTTCTAGTTTGGTATTTATACATTTTTAAATTTTAATTTATTTAATATTCGTAAAGAAAAAAACCATTATCAAACATTATTTATTTTACAATTTTAATTAATATTTTTTTTCTTAGCTATGGATGACTATAAAACATAATTTAGAAACTTTGATTTTTTTTTCGTGGATGAAATTAAGAAATTTCAAATTAAACCACTATTCTTTATTGAACCTATTACGATCATATCAGGGGTATCATAAAATCTTGATTTCGCTTTGGTTAGCGGAGCAGGATTCTACTAAGAGGAAGTAATTCTGCTCTAGAGAATTTACGTTGCTCAGGAGAGTCATATAATGAGCATAATTATTGTTCTTCAGAGATATCAACAGAGACGGTCATATTTACACTTCCAAATCTTCAATCCAATTCCTTCATTATTTAGAGAATTTGATATATCAGAATAATTTTTTTTTTCAAAATAGCATTTCTTGCAGTTGATTGGTTATTTGTTTCAGTTTATTTGGTTTTCAGTTTATTTTTAAGACTGTTTTAAGAGAATGGAATTTGTAAAAATATCATCTATTTTTGTTCATAAATAATAATTATAATAAAATTTTATTCAATTCTTTTCCTTCTTTAGAATGTTTTAAACGATTTTGAATGATAAATTCTAATGCCATTATTTATATTGTAACGAAACTTGTTTTAAGCGCGGACTGAATGGCTCAGTAGGAGAATGCTATGAACTGAAAGCGACAGTTCGCATGCTCGTATCTGACTTTAGGCAAGTTGCCTAAAAGTAGTTTCGTTATTGATTTACTTTCTGTAATTTCTAGTTCGTTCTAGAATGTTCTTATGATTTCTGTATCTTTCTAAATCTGGAAGATTCCAGTCATTTCGTGTTGTGGATAAAAACATATGCAAGGTTTAGTTCCTTGAATAAAGTCTAGAGTTGATATTAGTGAGTGTTATCTTTGACTTTAGTTAGCACACGTTTCATCTACACGACGATATGGAAGCCACCACCGTATATGACTCTAGATGGATTTAAAAGCATCCCTGTTCTTTCGGCATGCATTAAAATGTGATGCAAAATTTCAATTTTTGTGATGATGTCTAGCAAATGATTCCCTTTTTTAATGCTTAAATTGATTCATCTATCGGTGTGCGAATAAAGTTAAGAATAAACAAAATTATTATGGGATCCAAAAACTGCACATTTTATAACAGAATTTTTTAAAGCTGGATTGTAACAAATGCTAGTGACTCTAATATTTATTATTTTGTATTCAACCAGATATTAGTACTTAGTTTTTTTGAGTATTCATGGACATTTTAAATAGAGAATATCTCAAAGGATCGAAGCAACTTTCCAATGCTATCATATATTTATATCTAAAGTAATATTTTTTAGTAACTAAGCACTCTAAAAATGTGTGTTACTAAAATTACATAAATATATATCAAGTGTAAAAATGAAAAACACTAAGGATTTGGCGTTTGTAAGGAAAATCAACGAAATATTTTGTCAATTAAACGTCTTACAGCAATTTCTCTTGAGTGAAGATAAGTGACATTTAATTGTCGATTAACTTTTAGAGAAACGGCAGTGGGTGGTTGATAAGAGGAAATATGGTCCTCATCCAGAAAGTCTGCAAGCGATAAGGATAAAATCGAAGCTACAATTTAATTACTTTGCAAATCAAATCAAATGCAATTCAGATTGGGAAATATAAATTCGAAATTCAATAAATAATTCTTTTTCTATTCAAATAACAAAAGAAAAGGACTCAGAACTGAGGAACTCGGATTTTTTAGAGATTTCAAAAATGACGTTAATCAAATAATTAAAAAAACGAAAATTGTGTAAATTTCTGCAGCATGTTCTCTTTATCTTTCCCATAAGTCGACATGAAATACCATACGAAATATTGACGACCATTTGGATCGTCAGAATTATAAATAATTAATTTGCAGTTAAATATTTTTTGTAACTAATTGTCAATGGCTTTCTCAGTATAATATTTTTAAACTTCAAATTTTAATAGGCATAAGCTGCTTTAGAACCTTAACATTATTCTGCTTATTGTGCCTTGCATTTTCTTAATCTTTGTCTATATCTTTATACATCTAATAATATCACACAAAAGACCAAAATTATTAAGAAATCGACTTATTAAATCAAATTATGTTTTTATCATTGTTTTCTTCTGAAGTTAGATCTTAAATGATAATACAACGCATTCCATAAAGATTTTATCAAAATATCTTTTACTGAAACCTATTCAGAATGGAAAAAATAACCGAGTCTTTAAGTTAATCATCAACAGTGACAAAATAGCTGGAAAAAATATTAGTAGAAACAATAAAAATGGAAGAAGTTTTACTTCAACAATAAAATGTACAAATATATATGTACAAAGTTAGATAGATTTAGTTCAAATGATTTGGCCTATAAAACACCAATATATACACATACAAACTTAGACAAAAACAATCAATATATCTTTACTGTTAATAGAGAATCGTGAATTTTTTACATTCGTATAATATCTTCTTTTATTAGATGAGCTGCAATTCGATTTACAATCACTATGACTAAGATATATTACCATCTTATTAACACTTTTGGTTGCTTTCAATCAATTAAATGTTAAATTGTAAGAAATTATAATAATGACTTGTTATTTTTTGTTGTACTAATTTTCATGTAAATACCATTACTACTCTCTGTTTTGTACTTTTATTCGTAACTTCTCTAAAATAATCGGGATTATTTTATACTTTCAGATATTCATCGGGATTAACAAAGATTCTTATTTTTTCATATTATCAGCTATCTCTAAAATAATTTATTTGATATCTTATTTCAGTCAGTTTCGTCGAAACTTATATTAATTGGTAAGAATTTAAAAGCAGAAGAAACAATCTTTGAAATGCATAATTATCAATGTTCTATTCCAAATTCTATATTAATAAAATTTAATATAAAACTGGAAGGCATTAACTCTTTTCTTATGAACAAATTTGTCATAAAATTGATAAACTGAACATTAACTTGATTTGAAATAATTATGAGTTATCAATAATTTATTATTAAACTGAATTTCTAGTATGACAATAAATTACAAAAATTTTATTAATGGTGATTTGCTGGTTCCTTAGTAAACTCATGTAACTCTTCATTATTTCTGTTCTCTGCTTTTATACTATAAAAGTACCGATCAAAATGTATGATAAAGATTCCTGCACAATATACGATTTTAAATGAAATTTTAAATTTTACAATAAGGATTCAAAACATAATTATTCACAAAAATCTATAATATTTCTTTAAATAAGTTCAGGGGATTAGACATATAAAGAGTAATTTGCAATAAAAATGTATTTTATACTTAAAATAAGATTAGTAAAACCAAACAGTTTTACAGTTTTCAAGAAAACTGATCCATAATGTGTTCATTTAATTTTTCTTTAAATATAATTATTTTTCATGATAGAAATATTATAAGAAAAATTCAGAAAAAATGCTATTTTTTTCCGTCTTGTTGAACATTTCTTAATAAAGGGAAAAAGAAAATTGAATCAAATTAATCAAATAAAAATATAAAAACTTTTTCATTTAATAAATTTATTCTCTAAAGAAAATATGTAAATTATAACTATATTTGCACGATAAAATTTCGTAATTATATATATATATATATGTTGAAAATTAATTTTGAAATCAAAATAAGTGGTAAGATTTTAATGTTTAATCATTTATGTTATGTCTTATGAATTAAGAGTGATTTGATTTGATTTGTGCTGAAACATTCTTAATTGAGAAACAAATATGATATTAAGATTATGAACAAAAGAAGCATGTAAATGACGTAGTTTTATAAAATGCATTTTTCTCAAGAAATACTGAATAAAAACATTACGTTATAGCTTATTTTTAGGTTTACCAACGGAAGTAAAGATATTCATTTAGGTAATGCTCTCAAAGTACACTCTTTTTTTCTATTGTTTTTCTTCTTTGGTAGCCAGTACTGATGTTGCTGCATTAGAGAAATTAGCCATCGCATAAATGAAAGAAACGTGACTTATCTACGAAGAAAATGAAATGCCTCTTGAGGAAGAAGTCAATGTATTATTTGCATAAAGTAGAGGAAGAAAAAAAAAGGTTAACAAAACTGTGTTACATATGATAAAGAAGTGTGTATTATACAGAAAGAAACAAGCACTTCTGAGGAATTATTGAGGATTTTATATTATGAACATAAAGTTGTGGAAGTTGCATTGTAGATCTTCTGAAAAGTTTGTTTTGATTTATATTGAAAAACAAGAAGTACATTGGTATCACCTAATTACTTTGAATTTTCTTATTTTAAGCTTATAGAAATTTTATAACTATAAATATATCAAAATCTAAAATTTAGCAAATTTACGAAAATAATTATAATTAGAATAAAAATAAATGCTGTGAAATAATATTTATAATTTGCGAATTATACACAAAAATTTTAATTTATACCTGAAAATCAGATTCGTTAACCTTAGGAAAATTCAATTTCATAAGTAAATTAATTGGAAATAATATATTAACAGTTTAATCCATTGCCCAAAAAAATAATGACATATAAATATAGTTTATTTTATATTCATGAAAAGATTAAATATGTTTTTCTGTGTTATAACAAAATTCCCTGTAATTAAAATTTAAATTAATTTTTTAGCATATACACTTATTTATAATACAGTATTTATTCTTTAAATTGTTAATAATTTTAAAGAAGTACACATAGAAATAGTAAAAGTTATCAAACATGAAATACTTCTCAATTAGTTCAAGATGTGTATAAAACATAGTGGAATTTACATTTTAAAATCCATTTCTCCCAAGGGTTTCCGTCTAAAATAAATAATTTTATTTTAATTTTGAACATCTGACATTTTCAATTATATTCCTTCAAAATTTTAAATTTATTTATTGCTTAATCGAATTCAATACTTTTATTCAATATAAATTTTTTTTAAAAATATTTCGATTCTCCCCTAAAGTATTTCTATAAATATAAGCAAATTTTAGGCATTTAAAACTATATTCAGATACCAAAGTTATGAGATTAAGCAAAATAATTGGTTTTTGGAATTCTGACGAAAATATATTTGTTCCACTTTTACATTTCGTAAGTACTTTAAGGGCAGTAAGTGAAATGATTATTTTTGAGAGAAAACTGATTATGCTAAATAACGCATATTGTTTAAATATAAAAATTGCACATAAGGCAAGCAAATTAAAAAATATATATATTCTTACTGTTCAGTTGTTAAAATGACGTAAAATTGGGAAGGACTGAACAAAACGCATTTATTCCTTATTTGTAAGATAGGATTAATCAAAATTTTTATATTCATCATTCTTTTCCGCTTTTAGATTAGAAAAAAATGCCTCTCTTGAGATTCGTATATATTTTTATGACTATCCAATTAGCATCTGATTATTCGATTACTTTGCCCTATGAATTTTATATCTTTCTTTTATTTCTCGATCATATTAACTTTTTATGAATTCTGTGCAGCACTTAGAAAATATAAGATGTTTTATTAACTACAATAATAGTTAATAAAACATCTTAAAGGTTAATAATACTTAACATTCATTTTATTGAGTGCTACGTTCTGTGAATTCAAACTTTTGGAAAATAAGTACAATAATTTTTCAATACAAAATATAAAGCTACAATATAGGTCACTATATAACTAAATCTATATAGAGTTATAGTTTGAATGTCTTAAACTTCTTTCATTCAAAAAAAGTCTGTTATCATAACAAGCTGCTCAAAATAGCATGGTGAAAACATTAGAAAAATTCATAAAAATATAGAAAGATCGCTCAGAAACAGCTACGAAACAGTTGTAAAATATATACTCTAAGCAAATTTTACAGTTATGAATTTTCATGCGAACTTTTTGAGTAAGTTGGAAGCTTGTATTATGTATATATTCTATATTTCTATTCTGAAAGTGTTAATGAATTGTTCATCCAGTTTTAAAAAGTTTGTTTTTAGATACAAATTTATTTCTTATTTGAATGTTTCAAAATGTAATTTTTTTCCTGCCGAATAATTCACAATTCAACATTTAAAAGCTTCATTAAATATTTAATAAAAAATACTATAGAGTTTAAACAATATGGAAAATATCATAACTGAGTAATACAAAAGATCGATCAAATTTAAAATTTTATGAGATTTATTTTTTTTGTTGGTTATAATACAATTCCGATAAGAGTCTAATGAACTATACTTAATTCTTCAGTTTAGTTGAATGTATTGTATAGGATATTTAGTCTTGATTCTGGTCTAGAATAATTTCTTTCATTAAACTGACTCTTAGAGTGTAATAATACAAATAGGTAATACTAGGAAATGAAAAATCGAACAAGTAATGAATATTCATCATTCTATATTTTATATTCATCATTCTAAGGAGATAGAATGCAATATCATAATGATGCGACAAATTTAAAATACACATGCCATTAAGTATCGTGCTATTTATTGTCTTGCATACAAGTCTGATGTCATAATCCTTTTCCTCCGGCTACATGCACAATGAATATCAAAACAGTATAGTATTCCTCTTTTGACATTTATAAAATAAATGAGAAATTATTTATATATATCAATATTTAATTAATTTCCATTAGACCGGAGTCAGCGTTAATCAACAAAGATCCGATACTAATATTTGGTTTTATTTGCAATATTCGCTGACAACATAGTAAAAACCATAGTTGTAGGTAAATATTTAACTTGATGAAGACTGGTGCCTGCTAACTGAAAAATACAGTTTAATCAATTATATATGGTGCTCCTTAAACATCTGTAATTCAACTATCGATACTACCAAGACACTTGATTCTATTGCTAATTTTCCGCTCCAGTAATGCTCTCAATAGTTAGTCATCCAATCGAAAATTTTGAAATTACCTAAAGTTTTCAAACAATCTATTGTTTCCCGTCCTTAAAACTATCGACGATTCAAAACGCTTCAAACACAATTGCATAAACCACATATTTACTTGCAGTGATATAAGCTCTGCTATATTTAATACTAGCCGCCTTTGGCGACCAGCCGGTTCGCCAGTATTACCGCTCACTACAATTTTCAATTAAATATTTTAAGTAACTGGTCTCTTAAAGGATTCTCAAACAAAACATTTTTAATCTTCAAATTTTGATAGTCATACCAAACTTATATTGTTTAGATCGTTTCGTTCAATTTACTATATATATTTTGCTAATTTGTTGCCATTTCCTGTAAAACTTCAACTTTAATTAAAAATGTAAATGACGAAACTGCAATTAATATTAAGATAAAACCAAGCGTTTTATTTTATTAATCATCTTTATTGTTATTTATTAAGTATTATTATTATTGAATATGAGTATTGCAAACAGAATCGCTCGGTATTTAAGTCTTATGTTAACTACAAAATATTTTTCATAGTTTATGTAATATCTCAAACAATAATTCAACAAAAATTTCTGAGATTCAGTATAAAATTCAGTTTTTAGTTTTGCTTTCAAAAGGATTGAAATGAAATCAATAATATTTTGTTCCTGCTTTCAAAAATTATGAAGTCTAAATTTAATGCAGTAAAGTATCATATTCTGATAAATATTCTGGATACACCAAATTTTAAATAAATGAATGAATGTTTCTATTTTCCACGATCAACTAAGACTTATTTATGAAGTTTTAAATGTTAAAAATTTAGAAAAACTCACCATTTTCATAATTTTAGGCCAATTAATCTTGAGAAAGCTGCGCGCTTATTGGCGTATTTTCTTTGAAACGATCGATGAAAAATCTAAAATTATCCTTTTTTTATTGAATAGTGATATTCAAATCTTCATAAATCAGTCAGTTTAAGTGATTTGAAATTAACTCTTAAAAGTCAGTGATTTAATTGATTGGAAATTAACTCTATGACCACCATAAAATCTGTGCTTTTTCTTGTGGTGTATGCATTCTCCTTAATATCCGATCGAATAAAACATCACATACAAAAGTACTACATGGAACTAACACATCAAAAGTAAATATAACATTTCAATAGTTGCCAAAAACAAAAGAGAGAAAAATGTAATTAATAAGCAGGCGATATTTAGAAAAGTACAGATATTTAGACTGGAAAATGAAATTATCTGAAATTAAAAACACGCGCAGACGATATTTACAAAAGTAAAAATATTCAAACCTGAAAAGGAAAATATGAGTTATTCCATCAATAAATGCCATAAGTTTGTTTACATCTTCATTATTTTATGAGTCATTAAATATCAAAATGGATCCTGGACTGAATAAACACCCTGTATAGAGAGTGTAAAAGATCATAAAATAATTTTTCTTGAATTTGTTTTTTAGAAAAAATATTTCATATTTGTTTCATTTCCTACAGACACTTGCCGAAAATTATATTTTTGCAGATTTCATTTCCAAAAAGATTTAATTTATTTTCAGTTAGAGCTTTAATCAATGTGATGGCAACACTTTGAAAAAAGCTGTTTTTTTCTCATGAATGCGAAACGTGCTTAATCCTCATTTTTATTTTTGACGAAAAAAATTATTGAAAAACATAGTTAAAATATTTATTTAAAAATTCATTAAAAATAGAAATTTAATTTTAAGATTAAAACAGTAGTATCATTTAAAAGATAAATTTTTTATCTTTAACTTCATGTAAAAATCGTTTTTGTGCGGTAATATTTTCGGCAGTTATAGCAGAAACACGTCAAAATTTCGCTTAATTTTTAAATAAATAAAATTCTAGTTAAAAATTCGAAAAAATAACACCCAGGTGCACATTCCCGGCCTCCAAGGTATACACGTGCCAAATGTGGTAGCTGTAGGTTGAATGGTCTGGTCTGTAGAGCGCCAACACACACACACACACACACACACACACACATTGAGCTTTATTATAAGTATAGATATAGATATACTTCAGAAAGAGATATGGATGTACATGTAATTAAACTATTTCATTGTATATAGTATGAATATGAATACACATGAATTATATAATGTAGACGTAAGTATAAGTATTAAAAATACATCCTGCTTTCTTATGTATAACTTATATATAAATTATTTCTTATATAATATATGTCGCATGTGTATTTCTTATTAACTAGATTCGTTTGCAAGCGCGTACTTAGTCTAATACAAATACACATACATACACAATTCAGTTCAATATTTATATATTGAACTGAATTGTGTATGTATTTGTATTCTATATTCTATATTCTAACTTATATTCTAAACATGGTATTGCATAAAAGTTTGATACATTCAAAGTTCAGTTTTATAATAATGTATCAATAAACAGCACTATATGTTAGATGATATTTTTTATCACATCATATAACAGGTTGCTAAGTAATACCTTCATTATGAATTATCGATAATATTTTTGAAAAGATAATTATCGATAATTTTGGAAACATCCACTGAAAAATCGACTGAATCGACTTTCCAAAAGAAAATTATCGTTTTACTTTTTTTCTTTTTTGGAACGTTTCGTACTATCGCAATTTTAATACATATTTCAAAATCTCTCTATACTCCATTTCGCTAATATTAAGGGTTTATAGACGTTTAAAGAACTCGACCTAAATTTTTAAAATTAAATTTTTTTCTTATTTGTAAGGAGGAATTTTGTTATCGAATGTTCAATATTTTTCTTATGTGCATGAATTTTGGAGTTTTGTATATTTCAGTATTCTTGTCAAAAAAGTCATAACTTTAATATGTTCGGAACTTATAACAAAATCGACTGCTTCAAAATAATTTTTAAACCATTCGTCTATCATCATATAGTAGAAAATTTCAAAAAATAATTGATTGCACGATAATAAAAGCCTAAACAGTAGAAATGATTAGAATAGGAAAAAATGCCTACTTTTGACAAACTGATAAAAGTGTATTTTTATAAACTATTTAATTTGTTAATGATTCATAAAACCAGTCTCTTTGCGGCCTAGTCAGAAATTTGATAGCAATATTTTTGTATCTAACATTATAAGTAAATATATTTATTTCTTCAGCATAATTTAAACATCGTCTATTCACTAATAAAATCTTGTTATAATGTAGTTATGCATATATTGGAACTTTTTTATCGCCAGGTAATGAATTATATTTTCATCATTTTAAACTATATTTCTTATTTTGCCCTTTCATGCTGGTTTAAGATCCATGCAATATTGCTGTAAAATTTGCATAGTAAAGAAGTAAACAACATAACACATTTCTACGAAGCAGAATTGGCAACAAAAGCCTTATTCATCGACATTGATACAACGCCTGCTTTAGCAGAGAAGAGTTATTTCTCTAGCTGAGAGGAAATAGGAAGAAAATGCATTTTCCCTTCACTGTTATTAGATTTTCCGTACATGAACTTAACCCTAAAAGAATGTGTCTCCGTGCGGTACAGAGGCGGCTTTTGGCTTCATTGAGTTGTGTATTATTCTCTTCCAAGATATGGTAATCAAATAGTAGTAGGGTATCTCGTCCTATTATATAAAGCCTTAATACTGCGTCTTGCAATGACGCTTTCTTCAATTGTTTATGGATTAGAAAGTTTCAAAATTTTAGTTGGGATGGAATTAAATTTTGAGTATGATATATTTGCTTTTATGTATTCTTGGATTCCCAACAGAGGTGTGTGTGTGTGTATTCCCAAAAGAGGATTCATATTATTTAAGTAATGCTGAAAATCTTCTATCATCAATAAAATTGGAAAAAATAGACAGTTTTTATTGATAAGAAATGTAATTAAGAAATAAAGATATTTATAATAGTAAAAATAATGAACGTTTTTCATTAAAAATATCATTTATTGCAGCGTATTTAGAATTACATAAGGAAAACTAATATAACATTGATACTGTTTATTAAATTTTATGACATAATCTATATCTATACTTATAATAAAGCTCAATGTGTGTGTGTGTGTGTGTGTGTGTTGGCGCTCTACAGGCCAGACCATTCAACCTACAGCTACCACATTTGGCACGTGTATACCTTGGAGATAGGGAATGTGCACCTGGGGGTTATTATTTTTGAATTCTAAACTAGAATTTTATTTATTTAAAAATTAAGAGAAATTTTGACATGTTTCTGCTATAACTGCCGAAAATATTACCGCACAAAAAAGATTTTTACATGAAGTTAAAGATAAAAAATTTATATTTTAAATGATACTACTGTTTTAATTTTAAAATTAAATTACTATTTTTAATGAATTTTTAAATAAATACTTTAACTATGTTTTTTCAATAATTTTTTTCGTCAAAAATAAAAATGAGGATTAAGCACGTTTCGCATTCCTGAGAAAAAAATAGCTTTTTTCAAATTGTTGCCATCACATTGATTAAAGCTCTAACTGAAAATAAATTAAATCTTTTTGGAAATCTGCAAAAATATAATTTTCGGCACGTGTCTATAGGAAATGAAACAAATATGAAATATTATTTTTTCTAAAAAATAAATTCAAGAAAAATTATTTTATGATCTTTTACACTCTCTATACAGGGTGTTTATTCAGTCCCCGATCCATTTTGATATGTAATGACTCATAAAATAATGAAAATGTAAACAAACTTATGGCATTTATTGATGGAATAACTCATATATTTTCCTTATCAGGTTTGAATATTTTTACTTTTGTAAATATCGTCTGCGCGTGTTTTTAATTTCAGATAATTTCATTTTCCAGTCTAAATATCTGTACTTTTCTAAATATCGTCTGCTTATTAATTGCATTTTTCTCTCTTTTGTTTTTGGCAACTATTGAAATGTTATGTTTACTTTTGATGTGTTTCTTCTATGTAGTACTTTTGTATGTGATGTCTTATTCGATCGGATATTAAGGAGAATGCATACACCACAAGAGAAAGCACAGATTTTATGGTAGTCATAGAGTTAATTTCCAATCAACTAAATCACTGACTTTTAAGAGT
>JAPMOR010050242.1:131587-179465 GCA_026543865.1 Argiope aurantia | reverse complement strand
AATGCATACACCACAAGAGAAAGCACAGATTTTATGGTGGTCATAGAGTTAATTTCCAATCAACTAAATCACTGACTTTTAAGAGTTAATTTCAAATCACTTAAACTGACTGATTTATGAAGATTTGAATATCACTATTCAATAAAAAAAGGATAATTTTAGATTTTTCATCGATCGTTTCAAAGAAAATACGCCAATAAGCGCGCAGGTTTTTGAAGATTAATTGGCCTAAGATTATGAAAATGGTGAGTTTTTCTAAATTTTTAACATTTAAAACTTCATAAATAAGTCTTAGTTGATCGTGGAAAATAGAAACATTCATTCATTTATTTAAAATTTGGTGTGTCCAGAATATTTATCAGAATATGATACCTTACTGCATTAAATTTAGACTTCATAATATTTGAAATATATTTATAGGCCAGAACAAAATATTATTATTGATTTCATTTCAATCCTTTTGAAAGCAAAACTAAAAACTGAATTTTATACTGAATCTCAGAAAGTTTTGTTCAATTATTGTTTGAGATATTACATAAACTATGAAAAATATTTTGTAGTTAACATAAGACTTAAATACCGAGCGATTCTGTTTGCAATACTCATATTCAATAAAAATAATAATTAATAAATAACAATAAAGATGATTAATAAAATAAAACGCTTGGTTTTATTAAAAAATATCTTAATATTAATTGCAATTTCGTCATTTACATTTTTAATTAAAGTTGAAGTTTTACCGGAAACGGCAACAAATTAGCAAAATATATATAGTAAATTGAACGAAACGATCTAAACAATATAAGTTTGGTATGACTATCAAAATTTGAAGATTAAAAATGTTTTGTTTGAGAATCCTTTAAGAGACCAGTTACTTAAAATATTTAATTGAAAATTGTAGCGAGCGGTAATACTGGCGAACCGGCTGGTCGCCAAAGGCGGCTAGTATTTATATAAATATTGTTTTCACAAGAAATTCTTGTTTCAATTGAAAGAAAAATAGTGTGTATTTTTGTGTACTTTTTCAGGGTTTTGTCCAGTTAAATGCAACTGTACATATAGTAGCATTCTCCTTATACTCTCAATTTGAACTG
Source organism: Argiope aurantia (assembly GCA_026543865.1). Lineage (NCBI taxonomy): Eukaryota > Metazoa > Arthropoda > Arachnida > Araneae > Araneidae > Argiope > Argiope aurantia. Next base: position 178,371 of record JAPMOR010050242.1, on the reverse strand, counting down.
TCATTATTAACATTTTACCACTTCACAGATAAGAACAATAAATTCGCATTATAACTGCTTAATAGCTAAAATATTTAATTTTTTTGTGAAAAAATCCCGCATCATGATTTCAAAAATCTTTTTTTATTGTAGTTAGATAAGATTATTATTGTTCGATAGTTTTATTCAAATGCAGCGTTTTTCAAATGCAATGTTTTTTCTAAACCAAAATCACTGCAAAAAGTATTTTTATTTAAATTTTTCCTTGAAATTCTGATATATTATCTTGCACTGACCTCCTCGCTTCTTTCTCGCTCCTTTGTTTATAAAAAATTATATTTTTTCTAAAACATCTTCTTTCAATTTCCTAGCGGTTTCTCCTGCATTTTTTAGAGATGCCGTTTTAACTTTCTGCTTCATTGTGAGTCATCTTGGTCTTACAAATGCAGAGTAAAAAAGTCCCACACTGACACATGAAATTCTCGAAAAACATGAGAGGAGATAATAGGTTAGCATGTTTAATAAAGGTCGCAAATCCCTACATATGTGAACCATTCATTACTTTACAGCGAAACAGGAGGCAAATCCGATCGAATCGAATTTAAGTCGAATATTGAATAGCTAAATCCCAAATGTAATTTATATAGGAAGAAGGAAGTTTTCAAATAATTAGAAATATCATATCTTCAGTTTTAATGTATTTCTATTATCCAATTTAATTTAGTTTTACTTATGATCAATGTGACGGAAATACGAGATTCATATTTTGTTATTCTTTTTACATTTGATGAGAATGACACTTAAATAGTACTTCATTTCTAAACTTTGGTACCACACTAGCAAAGAAATGAGAGGTCTTGGTGGATTTAGAAAACACCCGAATCGTTTTCATGGTAATTCTCATCTGATCATTTCAGTTCCTCAATCGAAACTTTGCTAACAGGCCACAGAGTTTGTTTTTGTTTATTATATAAGTTGCATGTAAAATGCTTCACTAAAACTGTCCCATAGGTATCGCCCTCGTCATCTGACCGTGGTTCAAAATTAGGAGGTTCATTCCAGAATATTCCCTAGTATTGCTTTCAGACAGGACGTTAATATAATTAAACTAAACTTCTGTTTTAAATAAGATTATATATTATGCTCTTACACAAACTTCGTGTTGGGGCTCTCTACACCCAGAATATTCCCTTTTACATTTTGAAATACATACATAATCTCATTCTAAATTGATGATTTGATCCATAAAATTTCAATATAAACTATACTGATTCTTTAAAATTAACTTGTTTGATTTGGTGCCTTCCACTGAATTCTCGTATTAGAATTTACGCATAATTACGCATATCTTTCAATGAATTCCATTAGTTCGCCTGCAAACTTTCTCTGTAATTACTTAAGAATCATTTCGCCTGGGAACAGAATTCTTCCAAAAGAATGTTGATATTTAAAGAATTCTATGTCATGAAGTCTTCACAGCCGTACAAGAGTTTCTTACATTTATCTTCTATAGTGGAACGAGATAGTGTTGATAAGATTTCATTAAAACTCCTCTTTATTACATCTGTTGATGACTTGAGACGCATTTGATTTACAGTAAGCATTATAGAAATAACCCATTATATTTGAAGTCTTATCATTATTACAGGTAAGATAATGATAACAGCGGGACTTTCAATAAGATTTTAATCAAATTAATGTTAGACTCCAATAGTTATTTATAGAAGCTTAAATCAGCTTTGAATAAGGATAAGTTTCTGTCAAAAATTAGATAAAAAATTCATACTTCCATCAAATTGAAAATTTGTTTGTTCGATTGTTGTATTGAATGAAACTCAAATTTCGGAGTCTATATTTCTATAAATTTAATAAATTCCTCTTTTTCAACTCTGAACTTATTTCTTTAAAGATTACGCTATTGGTTTATATTTCATGATTAGTTCGAATATATTCCTTATTAGAAGCTAAAATATGTATTTATCGTATTAAATTAGATTTATGCATGACAAATATAAAAATGTGTCATTATTTATTATAAAAGGAATTTTTAACGCGAAAATTTTAGCACTTGGATGTAAAAAAGTTAAATCATTAACTGCAATAAATGCAAAGCTTTTAGTGTTTTTTTTATCTGTTGAAATTTGTTTTAAAATATTAATACAATTCTTCTGTGATGTATTTGTTTGATACCTTTCACCTTTTGGCTTTTTCCCAATCTTTCAGTCAAGAATTTATTAACTATACAGTTTTAATAAAATTGCAATAAGTCTCACATTCCAAAAATGATTGACATAAATATTTTAACACATTGATATAATGTGCAAAAATCTAGGTGCAAAAGGTGCCTAGTATTAATAAAAATTAGATAGTATCTTTTTGTTATAATAAGGGTACTATTGAAAATAATGATAGTTAATGCAGTTTCATAGCACAAGCTATGTGTAATGTTGGCACGCAAGGAGTTTATACATAAACAACAAAAAAAAAGTTGTGTAAATTTATTAACACGTTGTTTTTTTCACAATGCGTACTGTTATGCGCTAATTCATTAATAAATCGAATTTACATAAATCCTAAAATGATATTATAATTGGAAATATCTATAAAATATCGTTTGAAAAATCCATCATAACATATCGTATTCTGTTTATTGCTCTTGCATTTGATAGTAACATCTATTTGCATCATTTATATATATATATGTTTTTTTAATTTAAATAATTTATTTAATAAAACAATTATTTTATTAAATTTATCATTATAATTAGGAAATTAATAATCCGGAAAACTAGATTATTGCATTGCAGTTTTCTAAATAGCATTCTTAAAGATTTCAATTCAAAATTATTTGCTTTGAATTGATGTTTAAAATTTATTTTTGAATATTTCTCATTAATTTTCATAAAGGCGTGTGGATTATTTTTTTTTAAATCGTCTTCTTCTGTTATAAAAATAAAAACTATTTAGAGAATCCCATAAAGTTGATTATTCAGCTTTTGATTTTTTTTGATGTTTTAAAATTGAAAACATCCAGTTTTGATATAAAGCTTATATCTTCGCAAAACTATATATCATTATCATGTAGATTCATATTTTTGCAAACTCAATTATTTTGCTGGTATATCTAAATTATCTGATTATTTCTTTATCTAAATTTATCATTTTATTAAATTACTTCGGAATAAAAAATTTATATTCCAAAATAAAATATAATTCAATTAATGCTTTAAGATCACCTTGACATTGTTTTTTTATCGGATGAAAGAAGTTTGCACATTTACAACAAATAACATTTTATATATCACGTATAACTTTTTTAGAAACAACATCATTGAAACTCGTTATTTCTTTTAAAAAACATCAATGAAATTTTTTATATGCCTTGAACGGGCTTCGTCTGAAGTTTTCAAATTTAGTTTATCGCTGTACAGTAATTTCCTTAATGGCTGCAATTGACTCAATCGTTTGGTCATTACAAAAATGTTTTTATAATGCGATGTAAGAGAGTTTAAAAATATTTTTATTACCTTTGGATTGCTAGTTTATTCTTAAAATGAATAAAAAAGTAAAATCGGAACGAATTTAATCAACTTGCGAAATGCAAATGAAATACAATATTTATTTGATTTTTTTATACATGTATTCAATTAAATACTTTACTAATGAAAAAAACATTTCATTTCCATTAATTTTTCAAACCGAAAATCTCTAATCGTTGGTATCGTTACAAAAATTTTTATTGGTATACTTAAAGTTTGACATGTTTAAAAATTGCAGCTCTTTCTACAAGAAAATAATTATTTTAATCATTTTCTTAGTTTGATTGCCTTATGAATTCTAAGAAATGAATAATAATTCTGAATAAGAATCCATCAATACACGGTTAATTTTTATGTGACACTCGTTATTCAATAATAATCTTTTATACAATTTCAAAAAAATATGGTTTGTTTTATTATAATTAAAAAAAAATTATATTTTTAATAAAATTACTGGACAGAATTTTAAATTTAAAATGTTCTTTAAAATTAACCTTAATTACGTATTTTTTAAATACTTCTGCACGGCCGTTTTTCGATATTTACTCACCAAATTTTTGAAATATCCTTAAAATGAACTTAGAATATTTAGGGATTAGATAGTGGATGTTTACTTAAGTTTTAGAAAAAGAATATTTCCTCAAAATCTTGTGTGAAGTTTTGGAAAGTATTTAATAGGTTTCAGTTTCATTGCTTTCAATTTATTTTTAAATCAATATTTTTACTAATATACCCCTGTTTCTTTTAGATTGGTATTTATAAATTTACGGAAAGAATTTGAAGTAATTCGAATAAAATGTACTTGACAGTATTTTGTATTAGACATGATTTTAGAAAAAAGCCCTTAGAAACATGAATTTAAAAATTCAAATTCAGAAATATCGTGATTAAACCATCCTACGTCAAAATAGTTACATGAAGTAAAAACAATAAAAATGTATGCCTTACCTAATAAATAGTACTCTGGCCTAATTTGAATATATTTAGGATTTTTTTTTGAAAAATTCAAAAATATGTATTCATTTTTAAAAAATTATTATGTTTACAGTCATTATATTTAGAAAATAATTCTTACCCCTTTTCATAAAATGCTTATTAAAACGCATAAATAGTCGCAAGTCATTGGAATAAAATATAAATCGCAAAAGCCAAATGGAGGCAATCAAACTTTCTAGGAAATTTCATCGAATAAAAATGGATTAAAGTGGATAAAAGCCAGATTTTTAATCACGATAATTTAAATGAAACAAATCTATATCGTAAAAAACTATTGTAAATGTTTCCTAATTAAAATTATAATTCTCTGTTAAATATATAGTGTCATTAATTTCGGTTTTTATTGAATTTGACAACTGAATTCTAAACCCTTTTTGAAATTATTTTATATGGGAAGTTCTAATTACCTGTTCTACTCCTCTTATCATTCATAAAATAAATTCTTTCTCTTAATTCGCAGCATTCCAAAATTAAAATAAGCAATAAATTGTGTTGTGTAATAGAGAAATGATTCTATTTTTACATATGATACAACATCATGGATACAATTTGTTTCTGAAAATCTAAAATAAAATGGTCGAAAGGGCCATGGGCCCTTGATAACTTGCTTGTTAAAATGACTACATATCTCACAAAATATTTGTTTCGTCTGTTTGAAATTTACAGAGGATTCAATCTAAGGTTAAGAAATTTTAAGCTCAATTAGATAAATCGGCATTTTTATCCTTTTCTTGAGTGTCAAGTCATTATAAGTGAATTTTTAAGTCAACATGAAATGTTAAAAATATGAAAAATTTTCAGAATAATATCACGACAAAGTTTGTTCAGTTATTTTGATTTAAGCCATGATTAGAATAAAAGATCTATTTAGATAAAATTTGTTATCTTTTTAACTTAATATATCTTTGAGTTGAAATTGTTTTTGAATTTTTCTTTTATGAAAAATGAATTCAAAATATGATTGATTGATGACTAACCTTTTTTGTTTACAATAGCTATTTAGTGCAAAATAACGAAATAGTATTCTGTGCAGTAAACAAAACATTTAAATTGTATTTTGCAGCATTTAACTTAATTTTGTATCTTTTGTTTAAAAAATTGATAATTTGTCCGGGAAATATGATTTTTGCCTTTAAAAAAATGTTTGGCTGATTTCGAAATTTTTCTTGGTGCTCACGAGCTTTATGATTAATTTATGTAGCACATCCTCTCATTTTATCAATTTCATACGAAATAATAATAATATACGAAATACCAATAATATATCAATGTTATATAAAATAAGAATAATAATGTACCAAATATCAATAATGTACCAATGTTATACCAATTAATAATGGTAATAAAAATAATATTTCTTTAATATGACGCTTATGCCACATAGTTTTCAATATCTGATATGATGTATGAGAGATTTAACATTTGGAAAATACTTCGAATATTTCTTTTCCAAATCACTGAAAAATAATCAGGAGCATGGAGATGGGATATAAAGTTTAGTATCATTAATCACCATTGAAAAAAATAGAAACCGTCACTCAGGGATTATGCCGCGTCCAACCAACAAACCAGAAAATTTTCACCCCTATTCCTGGAGCATCCACCACGACGATTCACTAAAGAATAAGACATTTCAATGAAAGTTTTTAAATAATTAATAAAACTTAGAGAGTAACATTAATTATATGAGTTAGAAAATCAACAAATGAAAATTCTTCGCAAATAACATTATTGCATCGTAATGTTTTAGGCTCTATTAATCCGCTTTATATTCATTTCAGAAAGATAAGCTTCTTTGTGGCAAAGATAACGTGCTAATAGAAAATGTATTTCATATCTTCTTGTGCTTGAAAGCACAGCCTGAAACAAAAAAAAATGGTTATTTTATAAAATCAATTTTAATATTTTTTAAAAGTCTACATAAATTAGACAAACACTTATATGAGAATAAAATTAATATTATTAAAAAGCTAATATTTTTATTCTAAATTTAAGTAAGAACAGTTTATACGAAATTTTTGATTCAGATTTAATGAAAACAAAAACATTAAAATATCATTCTTATTTAAAAATCTAAATATAGTTTTTGCAAAAGAATTTTGTAGTACGCACTTTCTCTCAAAGAAGTAATTTTTATCTTTAATATGATAGACAGGCATTCAATAATTTAGCCAGGAGAATTCTGTTCTGAATGATTTTTATAATATGCAAATTTACATTATACAGTATCCATTTTATATTTATTATTATATTTAAATTATTCCTTGTTACTTTTATCTGATTGCATATCAAGGAAAAGCCATAACACTGGCTCTCCGACCCGCCCGAAGGCACGCGGATAACAATGCAATGACCGGATTGCTACCACATTAATACTGGCGGGAACTGTGGTTGGCACATCACCGGCCATGGTACAACCATTCCCTAAGGGAGTACGTCCCGTCATCAATTGGAGGAACAAGACCTCCGCCTTCTCGTGTACCCTCCAGGGGGACGAGAACCAACCTCCATTTCGGAAGCTTCTCATCCTTAATTACGAGGCACCCACCGGGATAGTAGGTCGCGATAATAGGCTAATAATAAACTTTAGCCAAATTGACATGGAATTTTCGTAATGATATAAGCATATGCCATAATACAATTAGCAATAAATTTCAATTTTCTTTTTTCTAGAAAATAAAAAATGGCACAGAGTGTATATGTCATTGGAAAGGAATAAAAACCGTAATTTAACAAATATAATTGGTTCTATATTTTTAAAGAAAAGTTTTATTTCAAGAATGTATATCGGGATATAAAGAAAAATAGAAATATATCCATTTTAGCACCTGCATGCCAGTAAAGTACAGATTCTAGCTCGTTTTATCATAACTATGTTTACAAAACAATTCTCCTTGGTGATCAGTTTGTAAAGACTCTGTTTGCGTCAATATGTAATCTATATCGCTAGAAATATATAATAGTTGTTTATAATATGAACGAAAACAATCATTCAAAAGAAAAAAAAACATAATCTGAAGGAGTAATGCATGCAAACCTCAGATTTTCTTTTCTGTTCCAAAACCAGGTTTATTGATCAGAAACATTTCCTTTGTCTCCTTAAACGCAAACGATAGATTAAGTGGACATGATAATTGTAAAAAAAGATTTATCTCGTGATAAGGCATAACATTGTATGAAGTAAGAAAATGATATGAGCTACTGAAAATATTTTTCACGAGATTTACGTTCCATTAAAAAACGTCTGCAATAATTCAAACCTAATAACAGTACATGTAGATCATTATTAGACATAAATTGATTGAAAGATGTTATTCTATGAAGGTTAATTATGGGTATAATGTTGATTAAAAAATAACGAATATAACTTCAAATTATTTATTCATAGTGCTAATATAGTTTTTGGGGAAAAATGTTGTTCAAGAAATATTCTTTTTTTTTTCTTCTTCTTTCATTCGTCTAGACAAGTTCTTTATTGAATTGTCAGCAAGTATACCATTATGTCTTAAGGCGAGAGTAAGAGAAACATAAAGATACTTTTCTTTTATTTCATGTGTGAAAGCAATGTATCAATTTTATTGAAAGGGTAAATGAAATAATTATCGCATAACGCCGTTTGTAATATTAGCTCTTAGATTTTGCAAACTGAGTACTTTTCGAAGAACAATTAATTCTAATACTTTCTTTAATAATAGGAGCTCGCAAGTAGATATTTTAAAAACGCTTTTTTAAAAGCAGATAATAGTGAATAAAATGAATATCGAAAAATATTTTCTGAGTTCATAAAATTATCAAATGAAATACAAATACGGTTTTATGAAACTTAATTTAATAACTGTTTTTTTTTAACATAATAAATTTTATTATCAGTACTATTGACTTTGATTTACCATAGGCACTTAAAAGACTTTCAGTTAGTTTTGATAAATTGCATATACATGATAAGGAAATTATGAAATACATTTTACAACAAAAGATCATTGAATCTTGAGTTATCAGATTTAGCATGAAGTAACTTCTTGGTTATTATGCGCTCATGAAAAAGTATTATTCAATGTTTTAATTAGATTTTTCACATAAAATAAAAAAGTTATATAATTAATAACCTTTGACATAATAATCCAAAAATAACAATACCTCCGTTTTAATATTCAACATTTTAAATTTTTTTCTATAATTAATTTTTTAAAGGGAACAAAACTCTAAATATCTCTAAGTATATTTTCAGCAATTATTTTTATCTTTTTTTTTATAGATTACAATTTTAGAGAACAAACGTTTGGTAAACATGCAGTTTTTATTGTTAATTTTTATTATGATGTATGTAATAGACAAAAAGTGGATCATTTTCCTTACAGAAATTTGGAATGAAAGCTGAAAAACTTTTTTAAAGTAAAATAATAATATCTTCATTAATTTTTAGGATATGTTGGTCAGTTAATAAAAAAAGAAATATATATACACGTCTTCGCGTTTTACAGGAAAATGTCGTATATTGCTGAAAATTGAGGTCTCATAAATCATCATTCAAATGCCAGCCCTAAAGCATCTCTTTTTCCTAGGTCATAAATGCCTTTGTTGAATTTTATCTATTAGTATTCATAAAGGGTGTTTAAAATTTATTTTACGTTATAAATATTGTTTAGAAATTCATCCTGTAAATTCCATTTTTATAAATTATAGTTTTTTTATTCAGTGTTCAGAATATTAAATTAATTCTAAACTAAAAATAAAATTATACTGCTAAATTTTATGAATTCTATAAACCTTTGACCAGCAGAATGTGCCATTTCAAATTGATTTCTCTTATGAAGAATCTAACCTTTCGATGTGCAAGAAATATTAGCAAAATTGATTCAATAATTTGGTTTTATTTATTATTCTGACCAGAAATTTCTTTCGTTCATATTTCAAAGATATAGGAGATTAAAAATAGTTTTTCTTTCTTTCTTTTTTTTTTCTTTCTATAAAAGAATTTTTCCAAAATAGTTTTTTTTTCTTTCTGCAAAACAATATTTCTGAAATAGTTCATTTCTTCCTACAAAACAATTTTTTTTTCTAAAAAATTAAGCTTAATTTTTTATACTGAATGCCAAAATCATTTGCATGTAAACTAATTGTTTTCAAATATATATATATTTGCACTATGAAAATAAATTAAATTTGAAATAACTATTAAGTGAAGATTCATAATGAAAAAATATTTTTTATGTATTCCTAATTCAGATTAATTCCTAGTTAAAATTTTTAATTAAACATTTTCCAAGTATCACACTCTAATAATGATTAATAAATAATAAGAATTAAATGTAAAGGTTAAACGGGTTTTGATTTTAAAAAATGAAATATTCGATGAGTTTATTTTTAATTTAAAGCAAAATAAACTGGAGGTAGAAAAAACAGCATCTTATTCATAGAAAAATAATCAAACAAAAGTATGAATAATAAATGATAACTAAAAAAATTCTTTTATAATACAAAAAAAAAACAGGAAAAACTTTCCAAAATTCAAAGATGATACGTTTGTATCAGATGATTGCAAATATAAAAGCTTTTAACTCGGAGATTCATAAAAAATAAAAATTTTAAAGGTAAATAAATATGATCACAAATGAAAGAAGGTGTTAATTATTAATTAGCAATTATTGTAAAAAATTTCCTAATTAATAATTAAATGTATAATCTTTTCTAAGCTTATACTTTCTTCAATTTAAATCCAAATGATAATATTAAACTTTAGTGAATTCTGTTTGATTTTTTTTTCAACGTTTTGAAGAAGACTATTGTTGAAAATATATATATTTTTGAGTTGTCTGAGATGATTTTTGAAAAAAGAAATTGCAATATGTATTCCTTTATTATTTCAATCGATTGACATAATTTATTTTTATTATTTTGATTATAATTCTAAAAGTAACTAAAAGTTTTAATAATTTTTGCCTTAATTTATTAATCAGACAGATGAATATCAGGTATTTTAGTATGCAAGTGTGCAATAGATTTACTTCCCCAAAAAATCAATTAGTTATCTTTATAAACAAATCAATTAGGAATTAAATAATTAATATATTTTTATTCTTTCTGAAGCAGTATAGTTATAGTAACTTATAGTTACATCTTAAGTAGTTATAATTTTTGTAAATATTGCTCAGCAATAATCTTGCCTAACAACATACATTTTTGTATAGGAATATTTAACTGTAAATATTTACAAAATACTATAAACGTTATCACTTATAAATCAATGTGAAGGCAGTTAGGAGTAATTCATGGTCATGATATGCAAGACCAAAGGAAATATTTTAATTTAATAAGAATGACCCATGTTGGATGAACAGGAAGTGAGAAGATCAATTTATAGAAATAGTTTGGCACAGTGCGCAAAATGACATGAGTTTTTTTTCTTTTTAAATAAAACTTCGCTTCAGTATTGAAGTCAGTTGAACATACTGTCATAGACATAACAGAATAGACCGAATAAAATAGTCAATCATAGACAGAACAGAAAATGAGAACACTCTGGTTCTTTTCATTAGAACTTCATTATTTTATCTTGGATATTATCAAATTTAAACTGAATCTATTGAAATCAAAACATCACTGAATCCATCCCTGAATCCATCAAAAATCCATCGATATTTATTAATGCTGATAAAATCTGAGAAAAATCAAAATATGTTTCGCAGTCTATTTATTTATCTCAATATTATCCTAGATTTTGTGAGATTTTATTTAAACAGAAAAAAAAACAGGTGACTATCAATACATCATATGTTTTGATGACTGACTTATGTTTATCCTATGTTTGTAAATTGATAATGAGCTAGGACCCTATGTTTTGTAAATAGCATATGACGCTATGTTTTATAAATTAATGATGAAATCATAAGTTAGTAAATATAGCAATAAATATTTAATATAACAGTTTTGACTTAGCGATATTCTTGGCAACCTGATTTGGTGCTAAATGCTTGTTCAGGAAATGGGAGATCTCGAAGCTCAGCAAATGCTGATTCTCGATTCTGGCGAATTTCGATCTCTCACCTCGTCAGAATAAAAGACGGAGCTGTGGGTGGGGATTAAGTCTCAGTGGTTGTTGAGTCATTGAAAACGAAGATGCCTAGTGAGCTTTGTGACATAAATGAATTTTTAGTACAATTTGTTCAATATTGGGACTCCGTTTCGGGTTATACAAACGTATTTCTTTATGTTTGAACGTGCCTTTTTAGCAATTTTATAAAATTGCCTAAAAAATTAAATTATTTTAATTCTGAAAATATAGAAGGTTAAATAAAACCGTAACTGAGGCAATCGAAACTAATTTTGAACTTTGATTTTATTAACACAACAGAAGGTATGTTTCAGATATTTTGATTACTACGTTTTACCATTATAAAAACGATCCTATAGCGTGCTGATTTCAAAAGGGCCCAACATAATTCAGCACTGCATGACAAATCAATATTCCCATGTGGATTTTATAATGAGGTACATTCTAGAATTCGCTCATAATGAAGTTAATTTAACAGAAATAAATTAATTGGTTTAATCCGGCCTTTAATAATTTAAAACTTTTACTGTGTCATAAAATATTCCAAGGTTGAAGGGGGGGGGGGTTAGTTGGCTATATCAGTATAACCATTGGCTGATGAAGGGTGTGAATTGTAATTTAATTTCTAAAATAAAATAAATTTTTAGTCTTATTTTTGTTTTGAATTTGAAAGTAAAATTATTTAATTATGGACTGAAATTATTTAAATTAAGCAAACAAATTCTTCCAATTAAGTGCATTCTTTTGAAAATTGTAAACGTCTTCATGGGACACGAGGCATCTTTTGATTCTTTTTGAATATATCACAGATCCTTTAAATCAGACGGAAATCGAACACTAATGCAGTACCATAAAAATTGGATGCATTCTTATAGATTTCCAGAATACATCAAAGATATCATCATTCATTAATAAATAATGTAATAGTAGACATTTCTGTTTTGAAATGTAACTAATTCCTTAATGCCATCAAATAAGTAATTTTGAATAATTTGATTTATCTGTAACTAATAATCCTTACTCTTTCCAAAGCTTTTATTTGATCATCCTATGCAGCCTTTCAGTTATTATTAAAATATCCGCAAAATTTATACTTTAATTCCATTAAAAGCTTTTTATTATTTTAAGATGAGCACATTTTTGTAAGAGAACTCATCAACTTATAAAATTTAAATGTCGGAGAAAACAAATTGTAATTTAGAGAAAAATATTTTAAATATCGAATTCTTGAAAACGTGTGCCTTTTTAAGATATTAAGCTGCTAACCCCAGCCCTTCCTTTATGCTTCACTGACGAACAATAATTCTTTATATAAAATTTTTCACAGAGAGCACTTACTTTCACCTGTATGTTTCACTGAAAACTATTTTGATTGGTTTTACTCATTGCAAGTAAATTCGTTTTGTATCGTAAATGTCAAAATTGTTAAATTGATTGTATGAAAATGTGAAATAAGATAACATTACCATTATTTCGATAGAATATTCTTTTTTAAGAATTTAAAAGAAATTATTTATTTCTGATGCATTTTTGAAAAAAAGTTGGCTGTATAATTGGATATTTTTTTAAATGCTAAATGTAATAAAATCGATCTGTTAACCGGGTAATTAACTTATATTCAGTTCGTTTTGCATTGAAATATTTCGTCATACCCAGTTAAAAGGTTAGAGGGTTAATCATTTATGTCATAAATCTTTTCAATTGCAGTTCAATTTATAAATTCAGTAAAAAGAAATTTGTGATAAGTCTCATATCTTTATTGAGAATGCACATCTTTTACAGTATTCTTTCATTGAATTATGTTAAGCCGCTGGATTTTATGACTTCACACTTGAATTATGAAACTGTGGATGCAAATTGAAAAAAAAAGTTTTTGATTATTGATACAAGTTTTGTTTCGAAATTTGTTATGGACTTATATATACTGTGCGATACCCCGACCTATCCTATAATACTGTGCGACCCGAACTATGCGGAAAACTTGTTCGAGCCGCCGTAGAGCAACCCCACCTAGCACGGAGAAACAAACTGCACTTGATGATATTGGACCCTTGCAAATAATAACGAACCTCTAGAGAAAACGCATATTGGTACAGAGAAGAATAGGGGAAAAAAACATTACATTTTACATATTAAGCTGAAAACTTTTAAAATGTATAAAATACATGAAATGAGTGCTAACTTTTTTTTATTAGGGTTGTTGTTAGGATTTATTGTTATAGACCTATATAAAACATATAGACCTTCGTATACCTACATAATTTTTATAATGGAATATACTGTCAGCATTTAATGCACTCATTCTGTTCTTCGGCAAATTGAGTCAAAACAGTTCGATAAATTTTAAGAGAAGTTTAAGTATGAATAAGAAATTCTCCATTATACTCATACATGTGGCAGAAAGTGCAACGTGCCACTTCATTGTGGAAAAAGCAGTAACATTGAAACGGAAAGCCACTTTTTCTGACATAATTTGTTTTTGTAGAAACAGATTTGTCAGGTGACAGCTGATAATTGTGCGTAATTGCCATCTTTGTACATCTGGGGAGTTACAAATGATATAATAATGCTCTGGGAAACACTTTGACTGCCTACCTTAATTTTAGTAGTACTGTTGTGGTGAAGAAATGTTTGATTGATGGATCCTGACAAAAAAAGATCAGAGGAGAATTCATACAATATCAAACTATTCATAGATTTGTGTCTTGCTATACATGTCTTTGCTATTCTCTTCTTTACTACATTGCTGCAATGTCTAGAAAAATGCGATGAAATCGTTCATTGCATTCATATGCTGCTACAAATACCATGGACTTCGTTTAACCACTCATGTCAACCCCTCATGTCAATTACCCAGGATAGTTATAAAAATATCAGATAATCGTTAAAGGCAAGTTATGCGTACAGAAATATCATTTTTACAACGTGTTTACCAAATACAAAGTGCAGTGGACTCATTGCGGGTAAATTAAAAAAAAAAACGATTCAACACTTTAAAAAAATCAAGCGCAAACTTGGAAGGTTGTAAGTAGCTAACCATATCTAATATATCTTACAAGGCTTTAGTGGTTATAGCGATGCGGCATACTTACAAAAAAAAAACAGACCTGAAATGCCAAAAAACATTGTTTAATCATTATTTTGTCACAAAATGATTCCTTATGGCAATTCTACTTTTTCGTTTTTCATAAGTTCTAAAAGTCATTTACACTCGAACATTTCTATACAACAATTGCTTTTAAAGTAAATTATCCTCATCCCCTTACGATTGCACGATTCTAGACCCAACAATATTCTAAACGTTAAGTGATCTATTAATATTTTTTTTAAATCATTGCCAGTGATTCAATTAGTGATTACCTTTACGTTTGGTACTAGACACTGTTTCTGTGTTTTGGACTTCATTTAAAGTCTTCCTCTCTTGAATCAGAACCATTTTGATTATAAAGTACTTGTTAGAGTTCCTTTTCATTCCATTGGAAAGTGAAAAATTAGAACGACTGCTAATGCGACTGCTTATAATAATTCTTTGCGAGAAAAATTATATGGTTTTAAAGTGCCCTTTCAGATATTTGTAACAAATTATGTTGCTGTATTGTCTGATACTTATTTTCGTCTTTACCTGCTCTAAAGTACTACGGGGGGCACTTCATAACTGAGGATGAGATGCTTCCGATATGATGGTTGGTTCTCGCCCCCCTAGTGAGTACACAAAAATTTGGGAGTCTGGTTCCTCCCATGGTTGATGGAACGAACTTCCTTAGGGAAGGGTTATACCGTGGCCAGGGATCCTTTTAGGACTCAATTATAGTGATAATTAACTAGTTGTTGCGGCGTTCCGGTCATTCCGATTTTCCGCTAGTCTTCCGGCGGATCGGCGTAGCTAGTTTGTGGTTACCTGCTCTAAATCTCTGCGAACCAATTTCCTTTATTTGTTTATCAAAACTATTAGTGCTACAGTAGGCAACAGACCTTCATGCAAGTGTTTAACCCTAGTAACCCTAAGAACTCTCACAATATTATAAAAATTCTTTATTAGTAAATTGCGCCAATAAAAAGAAATGATAAACATATAGGAACATATTATCAAAGAACTGAAGATTATGTTAATTGCTTCCTTTTTAAAATGAGGGAACAGAATTGTTGCCATGGTTTTCTATTTAAAAAGTTATTACACTTCTCGAGCTTCAAAATTATTAGTTTAAAGATTACAAAGAATTTTCTAATCCATACTAAGAAAACAACTAATCAAATATTTTAGTTAAATATATAAATTTATTCTATCAAAGTCGAAATTACAAAAACCGTTGCTATAAAGATCAAAATAAAATACTAAAAGAAAAATTTTTAAAAACGACGGTATACCCACTCATGTCTTTCATCAATTTAATGCAGCATGATTTATCGCACATATGTCACGTAAGCAGGGAATATTTGCATAATCTATCTGAATTATGTGAATTTCTTAGAAAATATGTGATATTCGAGATAAAAACATCTTATTTTCAAGTTTTTTTTACAATATTTTCTCCTCACGTTCATGCAGTTTGGTATGGAATTTGGTTTCTTCAGTAGGCTAATTTTAGTATTGTTCTGTCAAACAGAGAAATGTATTTTTGAACCACCAAATATATTAACTCTCTATGTTATAAGATTTAAAAAAATCTTTTGTACATAAAAAAGGAAATGCGAAATTTATAAAATGTTTTGCGTTAAACATTATTTCTTAACTTCGTTCCCTTCACTGCTGGAGCACAGAATCACATTTTTTCCCAGAATTCTTGTTGTGGAGTAATTTGTCCTAAATCTAAGCCACGATCTACTTCAGCAAACTGTACGTAAATTCAGCGCAAAATTACAACCTTAGGTGCAATCTTCGATGAGATTTTGCAGTGATTGCTATCATTTTGAAACTCCTCTCCGAACTTTTTCAAAAGTTGCTATAAAAACGAATAATACGATATTTCACATCGGAAAGGCACTCTGAAACGATTATTGATGTAAAAGTGGAGCAGAAATGAAGGTTTTAGTATTGGCCGAAATATCGATTCTACATTTTCATTTTCTTTTTGAAGAGAACATAGGCACTTCCTGCAGTCGTCTCTGTGTACATAAAAAAGTGAAAATCATGTTATTCGCTGTCGTACAGAAGCCGCGATACTCATATATGTTCTTAAATGGTTATTTTCTGCTGAATATCAAAAAGAGTTTTCCAGTTTGTCAGAAAAAGATTTCCAGACAGTTGAAAAAAGCAATTTGTTTTATGATATAAAATGATAGGCGATGTTCCTTCGTTAAACGGCGTTATCTTTCAGCTTGTGCAATGTAATGCTTGATTTTCGATACAGATGAAAAAGCTATTTATTTTTCTATTTAGATTTTTTTTTCTTTAGTTTACACATGTTTAACAGTTGAAATTATAAGTTAAATATAAAACTTAATTATAAGAAATAGATATAATTATCTACGGATCTTAACCTAAAGATTAAAAGTTATTTCAAAGCAATTCTGGCAAGCGCCTTTCAATTTCTATTTCAGTAATGTTTTAAAATAATGATACAGATGTTTTTATGCAATCTATCACTAACTCATCGAAATCAATGTTTGGATATTTTTTAGACATTTCAATTTGAAATGAAAATTGAAAAATTGAATAGTTGAAAAATGTTTTAGAAGAAGAAAGAATTGAAAATTTAAATTAAATTAGATTTGAATTGTTATATTTTTTTGTAATCACTATTTCTATCGTTAACTGTATTATAAAATTTCTGGAATTACACTACGAGAATGTAAGATCAATATATACACGTATTTTATCACTTTTATACTATATCATAATAATTTAATAATGTGCCAACCATTTCACATTAAGGGAAACAGTCATTTTGGTAAAAAGTGATCGAATACTGAATGTATAGTATGGAAATGGGGAAAAAATATGTATTCAAAATTGAGATTTATGATTGAGTATTTAATATTTGGTAAAAATAAGTTTTTAATTGTCTATTTAGTTTCTAACTTTATCAGTTATTTGACGTTTCGTATAATCATTTTTAATGTTGTTTAAAAGAAGCATAATATTTTTAGTCATTAGTATTAAAATTTAAAGAAAGTAAAAATATATTATCAAATCCAGCTGATTTTGTTGTACATTTTGCTTATAACATGATTCGTGCTATTACGTTAAAATTCATAGTACAAAAGAAATGCTTTCTTTATATAATTTAAATATTTTCTAACCATATAATCACCGTTTTTATACAATCATTTTTATTTTAATAATTATTAACATTTATATTAAAAGCGCACTAAAAATGTTAGATAATTGAAAATATCATATTTTTATTTTTCTGCAATATTATTGAGTTTTTTTTTTTTGAAGGATTACTTACTAAAGTTTAAGGAATGTTAGAACATAATCTTTTTATCGAACATTTTGAGAATTTTTTTTAAACCCAAAATACTTGAATTGAAAAGGCTTTTCTAACAAAATCCTTTTCTTGCGAGTATTTGTTATAAATTCTTGACAAACGGAATTGGATAAAAAATATACCCTAGTACTCAAATTCTACCAATCACTGGCATTTTTATTCTGCGAAACATTTTTCGTTGCACTGCGAAATGATCTGAACTGTCTTTCAAATCAATGGAAAATGTTTGAAAAGGTAGACGCACTGATAAAAAAAATGATTGTCAGGATTTTTCTTTCACTCTTGGACACAATGTTAGCATCGTTAAAGAAAATTCTGGAGAATTATTTCAGAAAAAAAAAACCCATTTAAATATATTTTATAGGTATTTGAATATATTTAAATATTATATTTATACGCCCTCTAAAGAAAGTTCTGAAGTTTATTTATAAATTGTTATTAGCATTTTCCATGATAGCAACATTACAGTTTTAAATAAAAGAGTTTGGTCGTGTGTGAAGATTTTGATTTCAAATCAAAGAAGTTTTGTCTTGTTTAATTAACATTAATACTAAATCATTTTAGCGATCATTTTATCTTACATGCAAAATATTCAGTCTAACAGTAATACTTCTTATTTAAACAGAGAATATTTAAATTATTCATTAAAACTAAAACAAATAATATATTTAATTAATGAAAGCAAAGAATTCAGTTTCCAGAAAAATCATTGTTATATTTCTTCAGTTGTGCATGTTACATTTCTATCAACTTTGGTACAGGCTGATGAATCTTAATAATAAACGCTTTTATGTGCAATTATCAATGTTAAAGTTGGGTCCTGGAGAATTTTTTATTTTGTTTTATTCTTTTGTGAAATTTTGCTTTCGTTTTTAATGACTTATTTTGAATGTAACATTCTGATTCTTACATAATATTTCACTAATTAGTATTATTTATAAATAACTCTAAGAAAACCACTAAATTAATAAAGTTATAAATAATTGTTTAAACATAATGTTGATAATTTTCAACGTAAATTTCTGAATGAATAAAAGCTGTAATATTTAAAATACCATAAGGTAAAATAATTTTTAGTATTTTCAAAAACATAATAACTAAAACACATTACATAAGTTTGAGAGAACGCTTTTGTACTACTTAAAATATAACTTTTCGTAAAGTTTTAAAAATTTAAATTTCATATTTTAATAAAAACTTGATCTAGTCCCAATTCTCAATTTAAATTTTCTTATAATAGATACAAAGCATGCGAGAGAAATCTTTATGATTAATTGACAATCAGATTCTTTAAAAAAATGTAAATTAAAACTTTATGATGTCCTAATTTTATTTAAATATACTTTCTTAAATTTTGATATGGATGAAGAATGGCACATTATAGTATATCGTCTTTGGGACATTATAACATATCTTCTATAATGGAGTATTTCCTAAATCAATGCGAAACAAAGCAAAAATCATGAAAGTATACGCTCATTGATTTCGATTGAAGAAATTCGATCGGAACAATTTTAAAATTAAAGAAATACAGAGATTTATTAAAAAATTTATATTAATTATGTAAATTAGCATTTCAATACATTTCAAAACCTGAAACGTCTCTAGTATTAAACTGTTTCTGATGAGACAATTGTGATGACTCCTTTCTGAGAACATGCTCAGTTCATAGAGTCAAACTCGTCCTTAATTTTACATAACATTAGGTTGATACTGTGGTGAAAGCTTATAAGCCAGTTAACAGCTACGCTACACGGGCAATAGCTTTTGTATTGTGGTCTTGTTACTCTGCTGCGAATCACAAGGTCCCAGGTTTTATCCTCGCTCATAACATACCGCCACAATACACTTTCATTCATCATGTATAAATTTCTCAGAAAATTTATTAAAATCGTAGAACGAAAATAGCAGTTAAATCCCTCATTAAAAGAGTTGAAAAGTTGGAGCTTCAAAGAAAGTTTAGGATTTCAACTTGATAAAATAGATAGGTAGAAAAAAGGCTTTAAAATCGTTTCTTCAAACTTATAGAAGAGACATGAGATTGAATGGAGCGAATTTCTACTTTTAGAAAGGCGAAAAACTTTATATATGAAATGAAAAAGCTTCCGGGATTAAATCCTCTTCAGTCCCTGGAACTTCGTTACCTGATATTAAACTTTGTTATCTATCTTTTTGATACGAAAGTTAGACTCCAACAAAGGAGATTTGAATTTGCTGGAAAAGAGGATATCAGAAGGTTGCTAGGTAAAGCATCTAATAAAAAACGTTTAGTTTGAAAATATATTTTATGGATATAAACTTCTTTTATTGAATTCGCTGTAATATGCTATTTCGTTTATTACAAACTGCTTTAGTATAATTCAGAATGTTTTTCTTTCCTGCTAAAATGGATTTTAATACATTTGCCAACATTTTTCTGAATATTTTTGTACCAGTAATCATCCCAGAAATTGTCCTAGTTACATCCTTGAAATTTCAAAACAAAGTTCATAATATCATACATGTTTTAATAACAATATTGAGAATTTCCTTCGTTTTTAATTCAGTTTTCTTATTAAAAATTGATTTTATTTTTCTAAGCGAAAACAATTATTTCATTTGCTTATTTGGAAGACAAATTACAAATTTATGCTTGTTGTACTTATTATTAATTATTCAGTTCTGAGCATTCAATCAATCTATATTATTATGCATCTAAATATTTTTAAACACACACACACACACACACACACCATTTAAGAGACGAGATTATAGTTTTTTCGCAGGAATTCAAGACACACATACAAACTATTGTCGATATGAAAGGACTGAAAATTTTGTTTGAAAGGATTTGAAAAAAATACTTTCTTATTTCACCATAGGAATTCAAGTTTTTGAAAGAGGTCTTAGAGTTCGTCTGTCCATTATTTAAAGATTTATTTAAGTTTACTTCAAGGGAAAAATACAACTACTTCGTAACTACTATTAGTATAATAACAAGTTGTATGCTTATACGTACAAAATTTGTAATTAAATGGTAATCATTTTAGTATATGCTTATATAGATGCAAATATACTTTCTATTTCTAACTCGAAAGCCAGACGAAAAAAGTAACTGTGATTCTATTTATATACTCAACTAATAATTATACTTTTGAGACAGGAAAGTAACATTCCTGCCTCTCGCCCCCCCCCCCCCCTACACTGAGTCGTCTGGAAGGCACGTAAGAGTCACACGTTTATGTGCCCTCAAATTGACTTCCCAAAAATGTCGGCACGGTGTGTTTTCATGATGGAATTCAGACACGCAGTTCTGCACTTATGAGTAGCAAAATAAGAAAAATTACATCTTTGAATATATCTATAAAAGAAGATCCGTATGAAAAAAATTAGAATGCTGGATACATACTAGAATGGGATTTGTTGAGTTAAAATCTTGTTTCTAAAACATTTCTTGTTTGAAGAATGATGTATATAATTGCACTGCCTTGATCTTAACGAGTTCAAGTTCTATATCTGAAGTTATCAACTGTGGCTGTAATAGAAAAAGTTAATCAAATGAAAATTTGATATTAAAAAGTAGATGTTATATATTAATAAAGTTAAAAAACGATTGATAATTTTTTTTATTGTAAGGTAATTAATACAAAATTTGTGCAATAAAACTATTTTTTATATAGTATACAACGACTTTTCCTCCTTTTATGCCTTTTTATATTCTTGTAATTAATATTTACAGAGGATAGGCGTAACTTGCAATAATATATATCTGCGTTTCATATTACATTAGTTTTATATAACGATAGTTATATTTATATACGTATAGTTATATTTTAGATTCGATAGTATCTCTTAATTATTGATAAATATTTTATGTAAAAAAATGAAATTCCTTATTTTATGTAGCAAGTAAAGTACACCAAATAAAAATACTTACACTAAGATTGATGTAACTTATCGAGTGTTATTAATTATGCCTGGTAAAGTGTTCAATTTATTTCTCACATTGGCTGATTACTATTAATAATTATAGGTGAATATTCATATTAACCACTACCATTAATATATAATCATATTTACCATAACATCTATGCTTCTTTCTTACTTCTTTTATTTATAAATAAAATCTTATAAGCATATTCCCACACATCTGTTTAGAGACTTTTAGCATTAAGTAAAAATGGGTTAAATTCTAAGGATGAAATTTTATAGCATAGAGAAATATATATATATATATATGTGTGTGTGTGTGTTATAGAAATAATATAGCTTAGATTAACAAGAATAGGGATTTTATTTATTATTACTCTTATTTATCATTCATTTGATTAAGTATTGGTTGTATATTCAGAAATTTTAGATTTCATGTTTCTGTAAATTATTCTTCCTGTTTACCGTTTTCCAGTACTCAGTGAACAAAAAAAAAAAAAAAAAAAAAATCGAATTCGTGTTTGCTTTGCAAAAAACAAATTTTCATCGAATTGGAGTTCATGAAAATAAAACCATCGGTAGATTACAAATGCTACAAATGTTAAGAATAGATAATAATCCTCATCACCCAATGCCCTGAAACGATTGGCTTTTCTATATTGATAAATGAAATTGTCTTTATTAATTAATAACCAGTAGTAGTAGTTGCCTCAAAATTTTCTCGCGTACCCAATGGAAATGTTATTTCTCTCCTTTTGCATAAAATTTTGGCAGTTTGGCTAATGCCATGCATGGCTTGGTGATCAATGGTTAAAAAAATATTGCGTAATTAACATGTTTACTGAATCTATTGTACGATCTTTGAAGATTAATCCCTGACACGAGGTGAATGCATAAAGTCTCAAAAACCCAACTTTCTATCTATTTTCTGAAGTCTATTTTCTGAAAGAAGTGAAAAGAAATTGAAGTAGAATTACACTAATTGTTACAAAATCAAATATTAAATTTCATCTATTTAAGTCACCACATTTTTAAGATATTGCCTTTATATGCTCTAGTGAAAGTTCCGACAGACAAACGATCAACCTGGCCAAATTTGGTTCAAAATTTGATTAGAATCTCTAGTTCAGATATAAACCTGTATAATATGTTATATTTATGACGTATTACAGTTTTCATATATATGTATTTATACAGTCGGGCAGACAGATTTCCTCTGAATGGATTTCGTGGAACTTTTATAGAAATTTAAAAATATGGTTTAGAACCAACATATGAAACTTCAACTATTTAGTTCCTAGCTGTCTTTAGTATCTTGGCTATAGAAAGGACAGTATAATTTCAAAATAGTACTTTTAGAACTCAGGAAGTTTGAAATGTAGAGATAATTTTTAAAATCTGGAGTTCAATTTGTTTGACATTTACAATAGTTTATCTTAATTTATAATCTTTGTTTATTTTTAAGAAATCTCTTATTTTAAATTTCATATATTTATTTGTCACATTCAACATGCATTACGATAACATGAAAAATCTCTTGTGACATTATGTTGTGAAAATATCAGGTTTACTTACTGTTTCAGTGCTCTTCTGCTATTACAATCTACATTTATGCGATAAATCTTTTCAGAATCGCTTCTCGAATTCGTGACTTTCCTGTATCGAAGCCGAGTCACTGCAGCCAGTCCACAAGGTTCTCTTAAGCGCCCACCCGTAAAATGAATGAATGAATGAATAAAACAACAAAATAAATATGTTTATTGTTTAGGGAGGAAGTAATTTCAATTGAGGGATAAAATTCTAATCAACTATTGACAGTACAAAGTTCATAACAGATCTTAAGCAAAATAAAAGCCCTGCTGGTATTGAATCGGAGCCACTGGTAAGGTAACAGTGAAAATATGAAAAAGAGCATTCTTAAAAGTTCTAGACAGAGGGAATAGATATGAACATAAAACAAAAGTTTAAAAATATGATTAAGATATACATAATACTTTATGAGATAAGTTATATGAATATCATACGACTTAAAAAAATATGATTTTATTCTTAATTGATGTTTACGAAGTGAAATATTCCAGATAAATATTTATATGTTTAAAAATTTGTCATTGATAGAGTGGACAATTTTAGGAAAATAGAAAACAAAATTGAAAAAGAGGAAAAATAAGGTCTTCGAGATAAATAGTGGAATATTAGGATGGATTTTCTAGCCAAAAATTAAGAATGGATTATTTCTTAAGTCTGACTAAGACTAAGATCTTCATTAAATCCTAAGTAGAAAAATTTATCTTATCATTTCACGCATTCCTACTTTTCACATGATAAGGATCAATTTAATTTCATAAAATAACCTACATTTTTTAATATCATTTTTATGCTTGAAAAAGACTCATTAACCGTTATTAGAATGAATAAATATAATTGAAAAAAAATTAATTTTGTATTTATTCTGAAAGCAGTTTCACTACAGTATTTCCTCGGAAAGTGTATTACAACATAAATGTTTTAAGTTTTAAATAAACATTAAGTATACATTTCAAATTTATATACATTTTAGTGCATTCATAAAATTCGAAGGCCTGCAATAGCCAACTCTCGTCTTCGGAACTAGATGGTTTCAGGTCCGAGACCCGATTCCACCGAAAATACGTCGTGTAAGTGGGTCTGGTCCACGCTAAATCCGTACGAGGCAGCGTCCTTCCGCTGTGTGGTATGGAAGTTTAAGACGGAGGTGCCAGCTCAGTGTCGTCTTCGTCATCTGAAAGCCGTTCAAAATTACGAGATCTGTCCCAAAATAGTCCAAGTATTGTTTTAAAACGGTATGTTAATAAAAACTAAATTAAACTAATCATTGAATTCGAAATTTGACCATGCAAGATGAAGAATGACGTGATGATGTGTTACAGTAGACAAGCATCTTAGAGTTAAGGTGGGCATTAAAAATCTTAAAACTAATTATATTTTATTTTCTAATATTCATTACTTAATACATATTAAATTGAATAAATTATAATGTTAATTTAAGTTTTGCATGAAAAAATATAAGCATTAGAAATGCTGGAAGAGTATAAACACACTTGTAAGATTTTCAAAAAAAAAAAAAATGAACTTCAATTTAATGAACTGAATAGCTGTTTTTATTTTTTATGAAAATTTAATTTGACTTAAACATTAAAATACCTTCAGCCTATCGATCATATTATTTAAAAACTACCGAATTCTTAGATTTCATTGAAATATTTTGGTTGAGAATTTTAGCAAACACTTAAAATTCTCATCATCTGATGTCTACAAACATGCCAAAATATTTGTAAAATACTTTAAAAATTTAAAATTATATAGATTTACTTTTTATATTTAAAAAAATCAATTGATGAGATTATACACATATTTGTTCTGTCTACGGTCGCTTTAAAATAGAAAAAATGGCGAAAAATATCAAACACATGTTAAATGGAAATTTTTCTTTAACGTATCAAATTAATAATGATTTATAATGCGAGAAAATAAATAAGTATTTTATTAGAGAAAAATCGCGGGGTAAATATTCCTACTGCTAGTGTGAATTGTTTTCAATGATTTCCTAATGTTTCTGTTTTTGTGATTTATACCATTCATCAATTCATCCTGAGATTTTGCTACAATATACTGATCACTGGTTTGCTGAGTTAAGTTGTTAGTATGATTGAAGATTATTTATCTTCATGTTTAAGTGATGTGTTATCCAATAATTATTTGACAGATACGAGGCTTAACAATAAATCGTCTACAGTAATTAAACCTGAGGCTGCTGACAATTTTCTTCCAAGCGAATCACAAAAGCAAAAATGGCTATCTCTGGAATTCTTCAAAAGGACAATCACTTATATATTGCAACTAAATTTGAATTCTATCTCAACTTTTACTACGTATATTAGTTTCCCCGACATTAAAAGCTATACCCTTTCAATAATGCTGCATTCAGTTATAACGAGATGGTCGGCTGCATATAAGAAGTGAAAACTGCACTTCCTTTTTGTTACGAGTCCTTGAATATTGGAGTTTTCTAAAAATGCTAAATTAAACAGAAACAGAATTTGAAATATTGCCATTGACGTAGTATTCGCACTAGCCATCTTTATTATAATACTTAAATTATCTAATACATTCTGGCAATATGCTTTTGTTAATCGATTCTTTCTATTCAATATGTAAAAGACTTATAAATAAAACGGGAAATTTTTGTTCCAGTTCCTCAAGAATCTTTTAGGAAAGTAAGTAGGGACCTTGGCTTTTAAGAAAACTAGGCAGCCAAACGAATTTTCAATATTTTCCACCAAATTCAACATATCCGTTTGTATTCTTATGGTACAAACTCATCTGGTTTTTTAGAAAAGGAAAAGGTTTTTGAATACAAATTACGATATCTGGATGCCCATCGAATTCTAGGTCAAATTTTAAGTTAATGAAAAAACATCTCACGTTTTCTTAACAGAAAATGAATGCTCTTTTAGAATTTATATATTTCCTACTGCGATTTCAGTTTTTATCATGTATAGATTCTAGACCTATATTTGAATACAACAGAATGCATTTGAGATATTTCTGTTAAAGAATCTGTTATTTTTAACAATACTTATTTTTAGATACACAAGTAAAGCAGATATCAAACTGAGAATGTTTCGAGAAGCATTCCATTTATACTTTATTTCCATTCTAAAAAGGGATTTTAAATAGTTTTATACATTTTAAATGTATTTTGTTTCTTTACATTCACCTAAGAAATAAAATAATAGCAAACATATTTTCTATTTGGTTTTGAATTGTATGATCCCTTAATTTCCTGGTAACGGAAATTCCACTTCTTCCTATGTCATGGTTTTCTTTCGAGAAACGAACTTAATTTGTACATTTTAATTGAACTTAAGATCTATAAGAATTTTGTTTATTAGAAAGAGGTATTACTCTAAATGAAAATAGTTAGTATTTTATAAAAATTTCTACCAATGAACAGAAAATAATGAAAAGAATTCTGAAAATGCAATTAATAAAAATAATTATGAAAGTCCTATTCTAGATTGATTCTGTTTTGTTTTTTTAAAGAACAGTTTAATAAGAGTGATAAATAAGTTTTATTAATAATTAGTATAATTGTGATGTTTAGATCATAAATCTTAAATCGACTAGATAATTTATAGCAAATATTTATATCTTGTTAAAATTTTATAACATTAATGAGTTTCATAAAGCAACGAAACAAATTGAGAATTTAACTGGATTTGTTGTCAAACAATGTTATATACTATATCATTATTATGAAGTGTACTTTGATCACTTTCCACGATTTTCTAGATTTTTTAATTTTAAATATGAATATTTGAATAGACGGGAAGCGCAAAGAAAAATTAAGACTTTAATTTAAAAACAAGAAAATGTAATATTTTCTTGGTTTTATTTAAATATTATCTTTATTTTTATTTAAATATCTTCTTTATTTTTAATCCTTAATATACATTTTTTAAAGTACGTAAAACATATAATACCAAAAACAGAAAGGAACAAATAATGGACTAAAATAATCGAAGAACTGAATGAAGATTTAAGCTAAAAATAATTTTAAATTAATGTTTTTAAGAGTACGTTTTGTTTTCATAAATGTGAATCTTTATGGTAAATAAATAATTCATAGTTTCTACTATCACTTTTATATATTTTTTATTAATTAATACAATATATTTTTTATAAATCAATACAATATTTTTTTTAATTTTATTCTTTTTTAGAATTACATATTACTTATCTTTATTGAGAATTGCATCAGGGATATATTTAGAATTTATACGTAAGAACTCAAAATTATAAATTATTGTGAATTACTAGTGCATTGTTTAATGAAAGAAAATATAAATAAATATTCTCCAAACAGAATACTAGGTGAATACTAAAATTTCTAAACAAAAGCCTTGCTAAAATATAAGTTTCAAAGAATCCTTCGTTTTTATTACATGTAGGGGACGATTTTATTCACTTTATCTTCTGGTGCCAGATGCAGAATCATTTAACCATCAGAATCTGAAAAAGAATCTAAAGAACCCAAGGGGGCTTATTCACAGCATTCTCTGCTGGTCTAAGTAGAAGATCGATGCCTAGATCATGCCTTGAGCATATCCGTATTGTTTCCAAAGACTATAACTTTCACTGCGAACAATTTCTGAGTTCTTATCAACATTTTTTACTTTTTTGATAATCTAACATATTTGTATAAAGAGACTATTATAAGTAATTGCATAGATTTAGATATATGAGGTTTAATAAATTTCTATTTTGTAAATTCGCCGAATTTGAAAAGCATCATTACTGAAATTTTATGCGAATGTTGCAAAATGCAGCATCTCTCTATGCAGACGAAATACAAAAACAGGTGATGCAAGTCGATACAAATAAGAAAAGATTGCTTGCAACAAAAATGTTGATTGTTATTAAATTATTAATTAATTTTTAATTTCACACAACTTTTTATTTTTCTTAAATAATTAACTTAATTTCATTGAGGGTTGTACATTGTCCAGAAGCATAACCGATAATTTTCAGCATTCAACCTACAGAAAGTGATGTTCTCCTTTAAGATTATTAACGTTATAAGTAAATATATATATATTAATAATTTGCTCAAATCAGCAGAAATAATGATAAAAACAATCAAAAGGCATCAGTGAATAAATAATAAGTAAGATTTTAAGATGGCTCATCACGTTTCAGATATTTATTTCGTAATTACCACCAGGAAACAACAATTGCAAACAATAAAAGAAATATTGGACAGTTTTGGAACAATTTTGTTAACGCTTAATGGATATTGTTGGTGGCATAATACATAGGCAAAATCATGTATGATTGCATTAGTACAATTGATATAAGATCGCACAGGAAAAATCAAAAGTTGAATTCTATGTAATTTTCCTATATTGATTAATAAGCAGAATATTAAGAGTCCTTTGTTTTTCTGCTTTAAAAAAGCGTTAGATGCTTCATTTTTTTTCTTTCATTATGAAACCTATCATTACTTAATTACTTAATAAGACATTGGAATTTTTCGGTTTCATGCAAAACGTTTAATGTTTATTGCACTCTTACAGATTAGTTTATTACATTAATGTATGTGATAATTTATATATTTAAAATGTATGGAACCTAAGAAGTTTTTGATATAGTTGTAATTTTGAATACTGAACGTTCTAACAGTCTAAGTAATATATGCATGAAGAATTTTAGAAATCATCTTAATTTCATATATTTCAAAAATGAATTTTGAATGCATTTCAAATATTAATTATACTTTCTAAATTTAAATTTATAAAAATTGATTTATCTGTTTTTTGTTAGTGTAAATTTGGTGATACCAGAAAATTTTTTTAAAAAACATCTATTAAACTATTTAATATTAATGAAATTTCAAGAATTTTTGCTAATTGATCGCTGTAGACAAATCGTTATTATAGCCTGGAATCTTTCAGATTACTAATTTTTTTTTATGATTGCAATATGTAAATTCGCTTTTTGAACAAAATAATTTATTTTCATTCTCACGAGATGCATTTTTATTTGTTCCTCTATTAACAAGAAAAACAAAGTTTAGTTCTTGGAAGATCCTCAGAAAATATCAAACAAATTCTTTGTTTAGATTTTCATAAGAAATTATTTTTTGTTGTAAATTGTTAAAAAAAATTCAATTTCCGGAATATTATTCATAATAATTATATATTTAATCAATCAATATATAATTCATGATTTTCTATTTAACATAAATCCTTAATCTGTTTTATTTCTGGCCCTGATTTTATATTCAGTTAGTCATTGTGCCATTTTCTCAACCCTTTTTTTTTGGGGGGGGAGGGAGGCGAAAATGAGCTGATAGTAAGGTCTCGGCTTTGGCACTGAAAAGTTTCAGATTCGAGACCCGATTCTCATAAAGAAGAACCACCGCTTGTACATAGATATTATAGTTAAATCTGTTAGAACCAGATATTTTCAGCTGGCTTAATGCGGAAGTGGAGAGAGAAGAGGGTATTTCTGATGCTGTCCACGTCTTCTGGTCGTGCTTAAAAATTACGAAATTAGCTCAATAGCTCTATTATTGCTTTAAAACTAGACGTTAATATAGCTAAATTAAACTCATTCTTTAAATAAGATATGCAACTGGACATGAATTGTCACTTTACTCACTTTGGAATGTTTATTAAATATTTATCCTAAATGCACTTAATTTAAAATGCTAAACCAAACGCATTATAGTCCATCATCTTCAAAGTTCTGTAATTATATCTTGTTTTAAATAAATCATTAAATAACTCTTAATTTTTGAAGATTGTTTATTATTCGACTCATTTAAGAAATGTAGCTTCAGGTATTAAAAAAAAAAGATTTTCAAATACTTGTGTTTCTGATGCAACTAGATTAATGAAGTTTACTTGTTACGATCTAAAATCCGAGGCAAATTGTATTAAATCGTTCATTTAAAGATATCAGCTCCAAACTGGGTCACTCTGTGGGGAAACAACCTTCAGTATTTATTTCAGGAAAGAAATATAAATGGTTTTTGATCTCTATTTTTTTATGATCTTCAAAATATATAGTTGCCTCTTTTGCAGAAATAAAATAAAATGAAATCGGGTCCTCGGAATAATCTCTTGCAAAAAAGTGTAATATCTCATCCATATTCGGAAAGGTTTATGGAATTTCCATAAAAATATGGGTAATATATGAATATCTCTGAAATTTCCATTTCCAGATCTGCTCTGTGACAAACATTTTTTTAAATGTTTAGCTTTCATGCTGAATAAAAAAAAATAGTTAAACATCTTATATTTACTCTGTTACGTTAATCCTAAAAAAATAATATATCATTTATAAGAAACAAATTTGGACAAACAGGTATTTTCAGAAACTTCTTTTATTTGAGATAATATAATATGTTTGGAAATAATCCGAAAAAATATTTTCAAATTATGCAAATTGATTATAAGAATGCCTTAGAATTTTTCACATTAATTGGAGAAAAAAGTGACGTTAAACTTTTCACAGAATTTGGAGAGAGAATTTTGTTCTTCCTTGTTACAACTGTTTTAGAGAAGTATAGTCTGAAATAATGTAAGAAAATGTTGAAGAATTAATTATAATCTCAAAATTACGGAAACCACTGCAAACGTTTGCAAACATATCTCTGTTTTATGAAGAAGCAGATTTTTCTACCATTTTGTATTTCTATTAGTCATTTACACATATTAGAGAAAATATTAAATGAAATGTAGTATTAGCAATCCTGTAAATGAAATGTATGGCTGAAATTCACATGTTAATTGATCATGTGGCCATCCTTACTCAAATTGATAAAACATTTACGATAGATATTTTACCTCCTATTTAATTATATTAGAATGGGAACTTTTTATTATTTCACTGCATCCTGAAATTAATTAGCTTATATTGTTGGTCTAGAAGATATTTAGATTAAGAGGTAAGAGAAATATTTAGATTAAGAGGTAAGAGAAATATTTATAAATATATAGAATAAGAGAAATATTTATAAATATATAGAATAAGAGAAATATTTATAAATATATAGAATAAGAGAAATATTTTAAGTAAGTGAAATATCTAGATAATTTTTTCTAAGTTGATAATTAAATTTTTCTGCATGTTGAAAAAATTATTCTTCTGTAAATTCTGATACCCTGCCCTTATATCATTTTATTAATCCATGTACTATTAAACGTTAACATTAATTTAATATAATCATTCACTTATAGCTAATAAAATAAATTTCTTTAAATTGAATGACATTCTTGAAATACTATTCTTAAAGAATATACTCCAATAGCATAGTTGAATGGAGTAAATATGATGTGGTTCCAAAAATAGGAAAAGCTCTATTTATCCGTTATTTCAGTTTGTGTGTGCAAAAATAATTTATCATAATAAACTCTATATCCCTATCTGAATTTCCATCTTTACTAAAAATAAGGGGAAAAGCATGAGTGTGTGTTTCGACGTTGTACAAGAGCATTTTAGAAAATTTACTACAAGATAATTTTATCTACATTAGACCGTTAGACTGACTAAGATGTACTTTGTAAAGTGAGAATATATATCTCGCACATAGTGTTTTAATAAATTAATTACAATTTTAAAATTTAAAAGAATATTTTAGGTTTTTACACAATAACTGCTAAAAAATTATTTCACCAAATTTTTACGCTTTTGTAAATTTCAAAACATATTTTCAACAATACCAATTTATTTGTTATTTAATTTGCTAACTAAATGTTTACAATTTAAAAAAATATTTGCTAGCATAATTGTATTTATATTGTATAATTATATCTATATATTTTATTATTTGAATGAAATTCAAACCATTTTCAAAGCTTCATTAAATATTTCGTTAGATTATTTACATTTTATTATTGAAAGTTAAGGCACTGTTTTGAAGATGATATCATCTAACTTTAGCATTACGTGATTTGGAAATTCCCATTAGATATCAAGCCACTGCATAAGTTTTTTCCAAATTATAATCGGATGGCAGCAGAATGTACTTTATAAGCAAATACCAATGCTTTGTTTAGCTGTGTTGCAAGCACTTGAAAAGTAAAGGTGTTTTTCTGTTTCCACAGACCTGGATGTTGATAAAATAGGTCAACTTTTGATTACGATAATTTAAAAAAAAATAGACAATAGAAAGGTTTGTTTCGACATGTACATGAATTTCGGATAGGCATGAGCATTGGAAAAGTACAAAAAAAAACTTCTGTTGTTTATTTAAACAGTGCTTTTGCTCTGCTGACTGTGAAAAAGGGTTTGGAAGATTCCGGAATAACGGTTTTACATTGAAGATCAAGAACAACCAGAATGGCCATCAAAATATGATAGGATTGTAATTATTGTCGAGCAAAAATACTCTAGAAATAGCATATGAAGTAGCAAAAATTCATGAAGTTAAAACAGCAAATGAAAAAATTGCAGTGAAGCTGAATTGAACTACGTTTTAATATTTAAAGAAACTTGGATATGGTCTAAGCTTGATGTCTGGATCACGTGTCTCCTAACTGAGAGGATTAAGCTTAATTGCATGAATGTGACCATTTCTTTCCCTTCACGTTACGAAAAAAGTCATTTGTAAATATGTGGAAACAAACAATGAGAAGTGGGATCTGCAAAATAATTTTCAATGCAAAAGAATATGGAAAATAGCAGATGAACCTCTACAGCCTGTCACAGCGATTGGATTAATTTGATCAAGAGATAACATCAATGAAGTACTTGGATTACCTCATTCGACTTGATGCAGTCATTTGAGAAAAACATTACAAAGCTTGAGTTAATGTGATGAAGCAATAACGTCTGGCAAGTACTTGTATTATTTCACAAAACTTGATGTAGTCATTTAAGAAACACATCCAGTTTTGGCAAATAGAAAAGGTATACTTTTCCTTTATGGCAATGCCAAACTATGTTTCGTAACAAACATTATGAAAACTATAAAAAATGAAAATGAACATTCTTCAATACCCACCATATTCTCACTATCTTGCATCATCTGATAATCTCCTATTCCAGTCTGTGCAGAATAGTTTTAAGTGGTAAAATATTACAGTAGAAGAACATATACGAAAAAAACATCGCTACCTTTTTATAATGGAATTCAAAATCAATCTTTTAAAAAAAATGAAATTTGTATGTTTATTGATTGGTGGAAATGTGTCGGACAGAATAATGGAGATCATAATAGTGATAACCAAGAGAGAAAATGCTGTATTATTTAAGTTTATTTTATTTGAATGTTATCTATATATCATGCACGAGCTTATGTAAACATCTTATACAAAGAGAGTTCTCGTATGTTAAGAGCAAGCAATAAATCTGATTTTAATAGAAAATAAAATTTGAAATATTAGAAACTAGAAACGTACAATGAAAGTAATAATTTTGTACAAAGTAATTTTTTTTAAAAAAAAATTAGACAAAAAAAGCAAAAAAAAAAACATAAATATTTTTATTTTCGTTAGAATTTTTGTAGCAGTGTTCGTCTCTATTTAAAACGGCTAATGTAAGAATCCCCAAGAAAAAAGCAATTTTCAAGTAGACAGCGTAAATAAATAAATTGATGCTTCAATATAGATTAATTGTAGCTATAAAATTAAATGCCGTATCTCTAATCTTTGAAAAAAAGGCAATAAATAACTGTTAATTAGATATTTCGTTACGCTATTGAAAGTGAAAAAGGAAACTTCTTGCTGCAAATTATATGTATGCAGAATGTTTTAAGTTAAGTTTGAGAAAAACTTTGCACTCATGTCTTTCCATGGGAAAAAAAGTCAACAGCAATAAACAGCATCAATTTTTTTTTGTTAGTTCCAAGCTAGATTACGTTGTATAATATAGATTCCTATTCTTTTCTTCCTATTTTATTACCGTAACCTTTTATTTTCTTAAAAGTCCCGTTTTTTTTCTAAGACTTTAATCCTTATTTATGAATAAGTAAAAGAATTAATAATTATTAAAAGCCGACTTGATATAAAATTATTATTTGGCTCCTTTAAATGAAAAGTATTTAACTGGGAATTTTCTTTCATTACATATTTTTAACTATGACCTTATTCTTTGCACTGTCCGATTAATTAAAAAATACATCCTCAATTTAAAAATACACTTATTTTAATATAGATCTATAAATACAGCACTTTTTGATATTAATGAGTTGACTGTCAATTCCATAAAATCAATATCCTTTATAATCCACGTTATTGCTAATTATAATCCACTTTATTGCTAATTATATATATATATATTTTTTTGCGAGCAAAGTGTTGTCAGTTTATAGAATTTGAAATATTAATTCTTATTCAGCATACGAATTATTTATCAATTTGAAATCATTAAAATGAAAATTATTTATTAATTTGAAATCATTAAAATGAAAATTATTTATTAATTTGAAATCATTAAAATGAAAATATAAATACATTTTATTTGAATGGGATGGCTCATGTGTAAACGTTAAAGAACTAAAATAAATGGTGATCAGATTAACTTTTCTTAATTTTTTTCTTTCGAAAGCAACGCTATATCTAATTTCTTTTAATCTTTCCAATTCAAAGGTATTAAATTGTCAAATTAGTATTACAAAATTTCTGCTAAAATTAGAACTGATGCTTTAAATGATGCTTAAAGTGGAATAGTATATTTCTAACAAACACAAAGATTCTGTTATTCATTCACCAATAATGTTCGATATAATAATCGACATCATATAAAATTTATAGTACATTTGTCAACAAAAAAATGGAGCACCTCTTTAATCTTTTATTTATCATTTTCGAAAAACTGATGTTGATGGAAAAGACTCGAGAGGACAGATTTGTTCCAAATAATAGAGCGATTAACTGAGCTATTTAACAGTTGATTAACTACTATCTCAAGATTTTTCTACTAATCCGTAACGGGAGACGGAGACAAAATATCACCGCTCATTACCTCTGATTATCAGGTGGTATTTTGATCTTAAATACAATCATCTCCTCAGTACCTTCAAATTGTTCTTTTAGCAGTATGTTGGCAAAAGTCAAAGTATGGACACTTGCGTATAACCGAGGTATTATTTTTCAAAGTCTTTGTTGTTATTTATGGGGTCATTGAATCAGCGTCTCTGGAATTGCATTTAATTTGAATAATGCAAAAAGAATAAAGAAATATTCTAGAAAAAATATTTTAAAATATTGTATTCTTTATTTTTTGTTTGTTAAATTCTAACACTTACATACAATAGTAACATTCCTTAATATTTCAACGTGATAAATACTCATTAAAAGAATGTTTACGTTTTTCTTATAACAACGTTCCAAAATTTAATGAAATAGCATTTAGCCTTTTAATATTAATATTTTTTATATTTTTGGTAACTACATGATTATCAGAATGTATTATGTTTCCAAAATAAATTTCAATACTGTTTACAAAAGAGAAAAATAACAATGGAGTCATTTTGACTTCATGTCTCCGGCTGCGAGAGGAAATTCATGTCTCCAGTTACAGGTTGAGGTTATTACTTTTTGTTGAATCGATATGTCGTCATGAAACTAACCTTTCAATAGAACTTTATGCATTTCTGATGATAATTTCTAAAGTTGCAGTGTGTTAAAAAATGAAGTTTCTTATGCTAAATGAATATTCTAAACATTCGATGATATCTCGGAAACTATTATACATTCTTGTAAAAACTTTTTCACTCACTAAAAGAAAATTATTAAATCTTCAAATAAATGCTTATTTATTGTGAGTTTTAAACGTGAATATAGGAAAATAGTGAAAAGTAACATAGTAAAATTTTCATGAGGAAAAGGCTGACGTGTTACCACAAATGGTTCTTAAAATATTCACAAAAAATTGTAAAATTGCCAAAGTTGATTCAAAATTATTTTTTGAGGGACCGTATACAAAATTCATTTGTATTTATTGATCTACTTTTCGTGAAACACGCTTCAACGGCTGGTATCACAGCTAAACGTTAAATTTATTTTCGGGTCAGAAGATTTTAATTTAAGTTGATTTTTTTTTCTTTTTCAAAAAATTAATATTTTTTTCTCTCAAACGATATGAAACTTGATTGCTGCAGGATAATTGAATGTAGGACTGCATAATAAGCTTTTACTCTTTACTAGCAATTATCATTTGCAAATAAATGAAATAGAAATACTATTTTTTTACTTTCCTCTCTCAAGGAGTGCTTTCAGCTGTATTCAGGGATGTTATTTTATCAGAAAAATTTAATGCAATAGGTTAAAAAGTTAAGACTAGCGTATGTGAAATTCGACTGGCCACAGAGCCCCTAATGTGCAATAGAATAGCAATGTCATAAACAAATTTGGCGAGTATTGAAATCTCTAACCAAACTAAATTCAATGCACACTTTACTACTGCTGAAATGTGAAAATAACAAATATGTCTTCATTTTAAAGAAAAAGCGAAAAAGTTTTTATTCATGGTAATATATCTGTGTTCGTAACAAGATTCTACTATTTCAAGTTGACAATGTCCCTTATTGTCGAAAAATGATTTTTCTGGAATTCCTTGCCAGCTACGAATGATCTCTCCTGCACTTGGTATTCTCATAATAAACTTCTATAGACATTTCCTTCCCCAAAAATAATAATTTCTACTTAAATTTTGAACGTGATTATGCTATTATCGAAATTCAGCAACAGCCACAAAGAATTGTGAACATGCTTGTATAAAACGACTTCAAGGAACTTGCGACTGAAAAGGTATAAGCTCGAGTATAGGCCAAGGATTATAGTAACGATAACGATATATGCTATAGTAAGCTCGAATAGAAACATGCAAAAATTTTATATTCAAAGTGCAGATTTATCAACAAATATATTTTTGTGCAATCATCTGAGCAGAATATAATCTGATGATGAACTAGTTAAGCAAGTACTTAGAATATACTTAAATATTTATAATTTATAATGGTGCTATTTTCTCATAAATCAATATTTTAAGTATTAATACATACCAAATCCCTTTTTTAATTAGAATAAATTCTCAATTTTTAACAACATCTTAGCTTTAGTTTCGAAGTACGAATTGTATTGTAAAAGAAATGTGCATTTGTTCGGAGCATAATTTGATTATTTTATAAAAGTAAACTATCATTAAAGTATTTGATTCAATGACTTATAAATAAAACTCTTAAATATGTTTGTTTTCCTCCATAGATCAATCGCAGGATTCAGAGAGAAAAGAGCTACTAAAGAGGTTAGTTACCATTTCATACTTTACAAAAGTTTTCTTTATTTTCCAATGGTTTTCGACTGAAAATTACTACGATATCTATATTTCTTGAATTTCAAACATATTTATTAAATTGCTATAGAAAGGGCTGTCCGAATGTTATATAAATTATAAATGTTTTTCTTATAGAATAAATTAAGCGAAGCATATTACTTTTTTTTTGTTTAGATGCAAAACAATGAATTAGCAATCAAAACATTTCATTAGTGATTGAAACACCTTAAGGAAAGTACTTTCATGTATTATAAAAGTATATTGTATGTACATATTTCCTAATGTCCTTGATTTAAATAGCCATTAACATAATATAAATTGTTCCAAACATATTTCTTTGAACCGCTTATTGAAGTTAATATATTATTTATAATCAAGGATGTTCAAAGCAAGACAAATCTGCAAACCCAATGACAAAAAAATAAAACGAAAAAAAATGGATGAAAAAGAGAAAAATATATTGAGTTCTTTTACAAATTATTGAACAAGATATAGTATGCAGTGTATTAGATTTTTGCCGATACAAAAAATTTATTAAATAAATTTGTTTTAATGCTGAATAAAGTAAAACATTTGCATTCAAGACATCTGAATAATAATAAAAAAATGTCTTCAGATAAAAATATTTTTAAACAAAACTCCTTTTTTCTTATATATATGATAAGGAAAAAATGAATCAATGTATAATTTAAAAGTCCGAAAATACATTGTTCGAACATTACATGAAAATAATACAATAGAAATAATTAATTTGAGAAATTGATGAAAAAAATCTTTAACTAATAAAGGTACAGAAAAAGAGAATAACTGGTAAACTGAGAACGAAAAAATAAGAAAAGGCACATGGATAGTTTCATTCTTAATAAGCAATATTCAGTTTCATTTCAGTTTTTTAGCTCTTGGTTTTCCTTTTTTTTAGCTCATTTTTATTAATAGATCGATTGTACATTAAATTTGCATTTAAAGCAAAGTAATATTTTAAAAAAATACCAGGATATTCTCTATTAACGTGTTGTTAATGATATTTCGTAAAAAAAACAAGGAGAATCAGATATTTATCAGATTTCAAAGAAATAAATTCAAGTGTACTCTACTGATATGAAATATGTATAAAATCTCAGAACTCTGCAATCGAACTGCGGCAAAAAATTTAAATACAAAAATGAGAGAATCCTTTTAAAAATGAAACGTTTCCATCATGAAAACTGCCAAGCAGTGACAGCTTTACTGAAATGCATAAACAAAAATTGAAATATTTTGAAAACCATTTGGAAAATAAAATGTTTTTGTACTTACAAACAACATTCTGATTTGACTATTTTTAGGAAACGGTTTATTTTATAAAAATGCCAAAGGCTTTTATATTCTACTGCCTTAGAAAAAGGCCCCAAGAACAAAGTATGAGATGTATTTTATTCTGTTAACTGAAAACATTTATTCAGATGCTCAGTTTTAGCTTTTTTTTTTTGAAAGCGAGAAAAAATGAAGTAAAGGTTAGGAAACTGTATTCCTTTGCTAAGAATTTCTACAACTATAATGAAAATACATGCCCTATTTTTGTGCACGTGCGTGTCAGAACGAAAATTTTTTAAAAGTCGTCTTTCTGATGCAAGAATGATAAACCAAAATTTATTTATTCTGTCAAAATGCATTGTAGATGTATTATTTTATGCAAGTTGTATGGCATATAACACAATAAATATGTAAAAACATGTATAAGGATGATTAAAACCAAAATTGTAAAACCATCAATAAAACAGAAACATCTAATCTAAGTTTCATACAAATCTCTATTATAATAAAAGCTTGCAATAAGAAATCGTTTTAGGAATAAATGACGTAGAAGGTACAATCAATAAATCTTGATTAATCTTCAAAAAATTAATTATTAAAGATTGCACATTGAAATGTTCCCAAATAAAATTTAGTTTTGCTCGCCAATATGGTTGATACTAATGTTCACCAATGGCATTTGATTAATACGTAAATACCAATTAACAAACATTTCAGAATACTTCCAAAATCATAGACATATACCTTATCCTATTGCAAAATGAAAGAACATCCAGTAACATCCAGTTTTAAATTCATCATTACATATCATCATTTACGAAGGAAAGTGTTCTAATACAACATTTTTCTATTGAAAAAATTTGCATTCATGATTTTCCGATAAATAAATTTATAAAATTTCTTTTCGATTTTCAGATTTTTACTAAAGCTGATAGGAAATCGTAATTATCACTAGTTATAACAAATTGTATAAACTAGGGACATCCAGGAATTAAGCTCTATTAAAGAATTAAATTAAAAAAATATTATTAGAAAAGCATCTTCATTGCATAAGGAAATACAGTTCCTAGGCTATTTTTCGACATAGTTTCCATTATTGTTGATGCATTTATCGTAGCAGTGGCCGAGCTTTAGTATGTTTTTTTTCGTAGAATGATGCTGCCTGCGAAGTGTAAAGGAAAAGTAGGGAAAATGCATTGGCAGTGTCGTAATGGTGAATCTTTAATTCTACTTGAACTTCTGTAAACAAATCATCATCAATCGAAGACTGCAGTCTACTTTTTTTTTATCAAGAACATTTTCAAGTCTTTAATTGAAACTTCGCACATACCTCATTACCATCGAATCACTCATTATTTATTGCCTGTTAACTTCATAAATTTGTCTGTGAATTTAAATTAGTTTGTGCTCCTCGCTTTAAGAAAGTATAAGATAGAACTAAATTCACATGAGACGGAATATCCAATTCTTTTAAATGTTTAACGTGTACCCGACTAACTAGAGGATTATATTATATATAATATATATATAATCCTCTAGTTAAGCTGGAAAGCAAAAGCAGATTCATTCACATCTAAGTTACTACATACTAATATGACTTGTTAGTGATAAAAACAGTTAATATTATGATTTGATAATCACTATTTAGAACCTAGCTTCTATTACATATATCGAAACACTTTAAATACAAAAGTTGTTTATCTTAATGATTCGTTAGTATGCTAAATGGATTTATTTTTCTCTCTCCAACATTAAGAAAGTATGGCGAAATGAAAATTTCAATCATTTCACCTCCTCTCTATTAAATGGCCCATGAAGGTACTCATCAGAGATTTTTACTTTTCTAACAATATATTCCAAGCCAGTTAAAATCCATACAAAATTACTCTGGTTATCCTGTTTGCAAGACGTTCTGGGCAAAGAGTTATATGCATATATATATATATATATATATATAACATTTGAATGAAGGGTAGTTTTGGGGTGTACGGACCATGATCGATGGAGAAATTAAGAAATTTTCCCGAAGTCTTGTCATGAGAACCATTTCAACAGGTATTCTTCCTATAGGAATTACCTAAAATGACTTCTCCTTTTTGCCAATAAATAAGCAAAGCACACTTGCATGTAAGAAATCTTGAATGTCCCTCGACAAAAATTTAAATCGAAACTTTCTTTCTGGACACTCTTTGTATATATCGAAAGAAATATTTCTATGAAATTTTCCAAATAGGTTCTTATGATAAAGATTGTCCATTATGAAATATCAACCATTTATTATAGTATAATATAAAAGAATAAGGATGAGATAGCTTTTAATATTGAGTTTTCAAAATAATAAAGAAATAATGATTAAAATCTATTTCATCGAAAAGCATATGATTAATTATTTTTTAGACATACAGCTTAAAAGTAAACACATTGACGTGTCTAATTTTCTCATATCTTGATTTGAAATGTTAATTTGATTGAAAAGCTGTTCATTTTAAAGATCATAATGAAATCGAACGTATGACCTCAAAATGTATTGGAAATTTTGTTGCGTTACGGAAAAAAGATGAATATGTTTAAAAGCAAAAGTTGCATCAAAAATATGTGGAAATTTTTCTTTCGAAACACATTTTTTTTTTCGCTTTATTCTTTTTATTTTTTCTCCTTCATTTCTTATTTCAATATTTTTAATTTTTCCCTTATTATTGAACATTTTCTTCTTTGATTTTTGCAACTTATCTTTTTCCTCTTTTTTGAGATAATGATAAGAGTTACCGAAATGTGATGGTATGTGTTATTTTGGATTAGGAATTTTGATTCCCCCCCCCCCATGTCAGCCTTCAGAACTATTGTGAAATAAATTTTGTAAATGTTAAAAGATTTTTAGCAAATGCTCTTTTATAGGAAACTTAAGGAAAGTTGATTATGTTTGAAGAGAAACAACTTTGAAAACAACTTACAATGTGCATCTAAACGTCAATTAAAAATAATTTTCTTAATTTTAAAGCAAGGAGTGGCAGTATATTTCCTATTGGAATCTAGATAGGCTTTCTATTGATTAGGTTATTTATACAATCAGGTCTCAGAACTAACAGTTTACTATCTCTTTGATTAGTTTATGAAAATGTACTGGGGTATCTCAAATTAAGTGAATTTTTCCTACCTTTAGTGAGTACTGCACCAATAAGGTTATTGTCAAGGAGGGAGAGATAAATAACCTTAACACAATCTACGTCTATACCTCTTTCATTACTGCTATGTTTGGCCTCCTCCAAACTAACTGGTGTTTCTAATAAATTTAAATAAACTATTATTTTTGACTGAAGGCATCATTGCTTTATAATTGTTATCAAAGCATGGTTAGCATGGCACTTATTATTTTTTTTTTACAAAATATAATCATTTTATTAATTTTAAGCATATTTCTATCATGGCAAAAAAAAATAGACCCATTTTTAATGTTAACATATAATTAAGAATATTAAATACGCTTATTAATGATACAAACTATACTGATAATAAAACATTAAATGGAAATTTTATAAAACTCTCACGTAATGGCATGTGTTTATTGTTACAATAATTATTGCTATCACCGGCTTCTTGGCCAGATCACGGGGTAGTGCGTCTTCCCAAGTGAAAGAGACCCCCTCCCCATAAAAAGGGGTTGTACAAGAGAGTATGCGAATGTCATCTTCATATGAGCTAGAAGTCAGACTTCTGCCCTCGGGTGTTCAGGGGCCTTTACCCTCAGAAGCTACTGCGCAAACTCGGCTTAAATCACTTACTTCATCAGCGGGCTTATCTATGGTAAGTACCATAAGTAACAACAACAATATTGCTATCTATTAAGGACAAAAGTCCATATAACATTTAATACAATCGACATGATATAGCATATATTGCCACTTCTGTATTATACATACATCGCCGTTTCTGTATATTAAATTTAGGTGCCCAATGCGTTGTATAGTTTTCAGCTTTTTCTTAAATTTAAAATATCATCCGTTTGCCTTATAACATGTTGCATGGCTGGTTGTGCAAGAACTGAACTAACGTAATGATACAAGGTCCATTGATTCTATAAATTTCAGGATCTGCTGCAGCAATAGATACACAATTACAAAAAGAATTCAGTGATTTTAAATCCATTTGAAATTCTCAACATGAATAGCTGTTTTCTAATTTATTATTAGGTTCAGCCTTATTTATCTCTATTTTTAATGCATCAAGGGATTTCAGTAATAATAATTTCTAGCGTCCATGAGTTGATTTTGAAACAAATAAACCTTTTAGCTTATGCACATGCAATTCATGCCAACTTATTCTTTTATAAAAAATAGTTATGTAACCTACACTCAAAATTGCCACATTTTTATAGATGACTCTGCTTATTCTGTTATTTCAGAACTTATACCCCTTTTTACGATTTTATTATTATCTTATCTATTCATTTTTTAAATTGAAAATATATTCTCATGAAGGTTTTAAGTAATTTTCCCATCTATATTTTATTACTAGAATTTGTTTCAATAATTTTTGCTGAATATTTGGAACACTACTGAATTCCATTATCTCAGTAGTTATCTTAAAATTATTTTCAATATGGTCCCCAACACCCATCTAAAGGAAATAACCTGAAAGAGAAAATACTCTATCTCCTCTTTTTACAATTGGAGGTGGGAAACTCTGAAACCTTTTTAAAAAGGAATGACTCAAGGTTCACTGCCGTTAGAAATTGCAAATTCTTCAGGATCATTGAATGGCGTAAAGACAGTTCTAGAATATTACCTCGCCTGAGATCTTGAGATTTTTATTGAATTTTCTGAAGTCTTTTGAGTCAGTTTCGAATGTTTAAAGAATCTAAACGTGTTATTTACTAGCTGACGAAGTTTTGCCAAACACGTTCATTTTATAGCGTTTCTTTGTTATTTTATTCTATTTAAAATTCATTTCTTTGCCTAAGTTGGATTGGTAAGCTAAATAAAAATAGAAAGCTAAAATGTAATTTCAACACTTTTACCGAGGGAAATGGTATTGTTTTATATTACTACTCTGCATAGCTCAATTAAATGGAAAACATCAATCCCATTTTAAGGAGATCATCCACTGAAAAATAAAACATTCTTCACTCTGGAAAATTATTTTGAGATAAAAAAATTATTTTCCGATTACTTCGAAGATTGAAATTTATTTTTAGTGTAGAATTATCTTCATGGCAATGCCCTTTCTTTTAATAATCGGAGAAAGATTATTAAT
Organism: Argiope aurantia; assembly: GCA_026543865.1. Classification (NCBI taxonomy): domain Eukaryota; kingdom Metazoa; phylum Arthropoda; class Arachnida; order Araneae; family Araneidae; genus Argiope; species Argiope aurantia. Next base: position 134,095 of record JAPMOR010050242.1, on the reverse strand, counting down.
CTCTCCATTCTTTCAATAAAACATACTTCAATCGAAGAGAGTAGTCTTTTTTAAATGATAGCATATTGGGTTTCGAAACTCTGGGAGAAATTTCTTTTACTTTCAATATGAAATCATTATTTTGCATTGAATATTAATATTAGCTTATAAAGCACTCATTAAAGCAAGATATATTTAATGCATTTTTATTTTAATACCATTTAGTTATATTTTTAAAATATGAAATAACTTTGAGTGTCTTATCAATATCCTTTTACTTGTAGCAAAGAATTTTTTTGAGAATTTTTTGGTAATGAATAACATACCTTTTAAGCATAGAAACTTGTTAATATATTTTAAATTTAAATTTTATATATAATTTGCAAGAAGAGCTTCACAGCTAATTAAATCAAATTAAAAAAGGTAAAAAGTAAGTAAATAAAAATTGAAGATAATAAATATTCATTGAAAAATATCGAAAAACTGTTAAAAACTGTAATGAATTTTATAACTGAAAATGAAAAATGAACTTGAAATATTAATGAAACATTCCGAAGTATTTTCTGAAAGTTAATCTATCTTTTTATTCTTATGTAAAATTTATGGAAATAACATCTATTTAAATGCGTTGAAATGACTTGAAGTCATCTGAGCTAACAATCGCTCTAAACTTAGTTTTTGTGTCAGTGGGAAGACGCTTAAATTAGGCATCTTAATTCATTATATTAATTAAAATGGTTTATATATTCCTTCACAAATAATGATCATTATAGAAATCTTATTTCGAACCCTCCGTCTATAGAATGCCATAGATGAGAGTAGATAGAGTTCCATGAGACCAAATAAATATGACTACATGCCATCGAAACTTGAATTGTGTTATTTGAGTTATTTCTTATCATTTGGACTCATCCTGGTTAGTTGATTGGACATTGCATCTATTCAAAATAATAATTAAAAAACAGAATTACAAAGCGTCTAGATACAGTATCAAATAGTAGTGTAATATCTGCTAATGGGGCATCTATAAAATCATAATAGCCTCATTACTTCTTGAAGTGTGGCAGTTAAGTACATGAATATTTACAGTATTGCATTTTGAAATCTGAAATATGTGACAGTGGAATGTATTCTTGTAAGTTATACTTGAAGCATTTTAGGAGAAAAAAATGAAAATAAAATGAAATTACTTTAAATTTTTAAATATTTAACCCACCACCTGCTTATCCCGCGTTTTTCATAGTTTAGTTTGTTTATTTTTACCATTACAGATTTTTATATTATATTATCATCGTGTAACATGTAGTATGAGTTCACTTTGTTTGAAAAATGTTTCAACTTAATTGCAAACATCGCATCTAAATAGTGATTTTAAAATATTATGCAGTCAGATGGTTAATACAATATATTGAATATTAATCATTAGTATTTATAAATATTCACATTAAATTACTATTCCAAGCATATGTGTTAAGTCAATGTGAATGATCGGTTATTATTAATATTAATCTGTCATTATTAATAATAACAAAATCGGTTAGTATTAATAATGACAGGTTAATAATTATTAAATAATTCTAACCTGAATAATACTATGAAATAATACTAATACTAATCAATAATTGATACTAACCGCTTTGATTATTATTAATAATGACCGGTTAGTATTAATAATTATTGATATTAACCAATCATTATTAATACTAACCGGTTTGGATAGTATTAATAATAACCGATTATCCACATGTACTTCAAAGACTCCTTACTTTCTTAACGATAATTTGTACCTTTATTGCCAAATAAATTATTTTTCTCTTAAATTATATCATATTTATAAATAAATTGAAAATTCAAGATTCAAGAACGATTTTGAACCTCTCTTCTATGTGCTTACCTCTCTTCTATTTACAAAAGAAAAGATAATGTTATTAAGCTTGAATTGACCTAAGAAGTAGTTTTGATTAGCATTTTGCAAACCCGTTATTCTGTTTCAGCAAACACCTGCCGTTTCCTGAAGCCTTTAATCCTGAATGAGTTCGTGAGGGAGATAATGTGGTGTGATGAAAGGGGATTTCCGCCGAACCTCAAGTGTGGGATAATTTGAAACAGATTATTTCTTTTTGCGATTCTTTATGTTATTGTATTGTTGCATCGACATAAAAAGGTTGATATAATTACCGTAGTGAGGGGAGTATGAAAGTTCATTGTTTCAGTTCTGGTTTTGTAATATGTTATTAGATTATGTATTGAAATTATCAAGTTGGTGGTGATTGTTTTCCTTCGCATGACGTTTAATAATATCTTATTAAATTCGAATCAAGAATGTCCAACTTTAATAAAACCAGTTGCATTTTTTTAAAACTTTTTTTCCATCAAGATTCATTTGCACTTTATTACCTGCAGATATTGTCTTTCATTCCAACATCTTTTATTATTATTTCTTATTAAACTTATAATTGTAAAATAAATTAATGGAAATTATTTTTATTATTGAGCTATTACTTTTATTTATTTCTTTTATTATTGTTA